>JASANC010004299.1:0-30751 GCA_030248135.1 Theristus sp. LFF4_11
CACTTTCGCTACTGATCCGGTACCTGGTCGATCTGGTACTCGCTCGATCGGGATCCGGTACCAATTGAAATTTTCAGCTGTTTTAGGCTTTTAGCATTCAATTCGATTTGTTTCTGATTTGTTTTCCACCTAAAGCTTCATTTCTAAAGCGCACGCGCACGGGCGGGCATCGGCATGCCCGTGATCCACTAGCGCGCCTGCACACGCTCCGCACTCAACAAGAACTTGTTCAAAACGCAATTGTTCTAACATCTTTCTTCTTGAAAAGGCTTGGCTTAGGTTAGGTTTAGGTCAGGATTATGTTTAGCTTGGAATTAAGCTTTAGGATTAGGTTTTGGTTTAGGCTTGTTTAGGCAACGTCTGCCAACATCAGTGCTTTGATTTAGTACGACAGGCCAACCTAGAAATGTAACCAGTACCGTGGGCCCAAAAAAAATTTCGAGGGGGGGGTATGGTACCGTGGGGGGGTGCCGACCAAAAAGTGAGGGGGGGGGTCCAACCTATGGTAACGTGGGTCCCCCCCAGGGGGGGTCCCATGGGGGGGTGCATTTTTTCAAAATTTTCTGTGGGGGGGTCCACCCCCCCCCCCCACCCCCCATGATAATTTTTCGCTTAAATTTTGAAGGAAAAACGCTAAATTTTGCTGCAAAATCGTTGAAATTACAATGAAGATGGTCAAGTTATCATATATTCAGCTTATATTATGGACTTTATAGACAAAAAATCATGATTTTCGAAAAAAAATTTAGGGTGTGCAGAAAATTTTGGGGGGGGGGTGTCCGCCAGACAAAATTTCATGGGGTGGGGTGGGGGGTGTCGGCCAAAGTTTCGAGGGGGGGGTACGATGGGGGGTGCCCGGTTTTAGGGGGGGGTGGCACGGTGCCCCCCACCCCCCACCCGACGGTCTCGGGTGCTCTGGGGGGGGGGGGTTTACCCCCCCCCCCCCCCCGCCCACGGTACTGAATGTAACGGTCAAAAAAAATTTTTTTATTTTTTTTAAAGTAAAAAATGAGCATTTTTTAAATTTTTTATTAAAAATTTTTGAAATTTTTTCTTTAATGTGCCCTGAAAATGCCGTTTTTGGCTTAATTTTTCGAAAGTTCAACAAAAACTTTCGGATTCGCTGCCCTGCGGGGATATGGCAACCGCAGGCCACCGAATCCGAAATCGGGCTAAGATCACTGGTGCCCCCAGGACAGAGCGGGGCTTAGAGGCTGTCCCCCTCACGTGGCGAGGGTATTGGTTCCACGGGATGGTGAGCCGTCCATTCCCCAATCCCACCGGAGTTTGGTACCTTCGGGTTTCCGGAATCGGTGGGGGGCGTGCTTCAAATATAAAAAAATATAAAAAAAAATTCTTTGACTTTACCTTGTCACTTAGTCTTCAACGCTGCAGGTGGTATTCTGGATCGATTTATCGACTGTTTTCAGCCTTGGTGAGTGATGATCGACTCGCGCATTGAAGTACTTGAGCGTCGCAAAGGCTAGTTCAACAAATTCCGATGCCGCTAAGGTGAGATAGAAGCAGAGAACTCACATTTATGCATCGTTTTTCAGGATCTCGAAAGGTCGAAATTGCACTGTCTGCCACTGCAAGCGTAACTTCGTTGGTTGCTCGTTGCTGTTTCGCCTCGTGTCGTCAGCACGATCACACCGGTTTGTTGTTGAACTTGTTTCCGTGTTATTTGAGGTGAATTGAGAGGCAAAACACGAGACGTGATGTCGTCGGTGGGAAAATGGGTTCGCCGAAACCAAGTCTGAAATTTTCACCCTCCTCCCATATGAGTGGGGGTCATATGGTAAGTCGGTGGCTCCTCAGATGGTGATATTCGGACTCCCTGAAAAATTCTGAACAACTTAAAAAAATAGGAAATTTTTTTTTCTTGACATCTCTGGGCCAACCGTTTTCCATTTTTCTTCGTTTCTCTCAATTTCTCTGATGTCTGAAACATTTATGCCGCAGGTTTTTCGCGGGAAATATGAAAATAAAAACAACAGACATTTTGTAACAATTTGGGCGCCAAATTCAAAAATTTTCTTTGAATTGAAGCTGGCGACTCACAATTCCAGAAGGATTAGCTTTAATTTTTTACAGTTTTTTGCTTAATTTATGACGTTATCAATGAATAAATCCTATGTGAGACAGAAAAAAATGCTGTTTTTCATGCAAAAATTCGTTTTTTTAACTTTGCTTCCACACAGGGGCAATATTTGCTCGTTTGGGCTAAAAATTGGTGGAGATCTAAGTTTGACTTTCCTAAGTAAGCAACTAAAATTTCAGCTCAAAAGGTTCAACCGTTGGCGAGTTAGAGCGATTCAAAGTTG
This sequence comes from Theristus sp. LFF4_11, assembly GCA_030248135.1. Classification (NCBI taxonomy): domain Eukaryota; kingdom Metazoa; phylum Nematoda; class Chromadorea; order Monhysterida; family Xyalidae; genus Theristus; species Theristus sp. LFF4_11. Next base: position 2,325 of record JASANC010004299.1, read on the forward strand.
TGCCCACTACTTTTGGACCACTCTGTATTTCTAATGCTATTCTATTTGTTCTTTGTCCATTGCACACATCATTTGGATATCCCGGTATATTGGCATTCTCCAATAACACAACTCCCAGACTGCGACGAATTCTGCCTTGAAGGAGAATACAAAAGGATTCGGGCAAACCGCATGACGCGACAGTACCGTAAAGTCTTGCATATAAGGTTCCTCCCACTTATAAGACCCCCACCCAAAAGTGGGCGGAGTGTCACACGGCGGGAAACCAAAAAATTCAAAATTTTGATTTGTTCAAAATTTCACCCCGTTTATAAAACCCGGACTTCCTAATCTTCGCTTTATAAGACCTCCTCCTACTTATAAGACTGTCACACAAAATTCCACTTTTTTCAGAAATTTTTGGTTTTCAAATTTATATAAGGAGACCTTATATGCAAGACTTTACGGTATTTGAAGAACAATACACTGGTTTTCAAAATGTTCAAGGCAATGTCAGTTGTGTTCACTACAAATTTTTCTTTACCCATCGATGATTCGCTGATAAAATGTTCGGAACATGCTTTGCGCCGGAATTTATCGCCATGTGGTGAACTTTACCGCCGTGTTGAATTAACCAAACATTCTTTCAGTTGATGATCGATGAATAAAAATATCAAAATCAAAGCAAGTATGCAAACTAGAAGGTACATAGATAAAGGAACCAAACCATAGCAAACGCACATGAACAGTATTTCAACGTTTGTTTATAAATTTTTAATTTATAATATTGAACCCTGTGCTTAATGGAAGCTCAGAAAAGTTAAAACAACAGGTGAAAGGATAAAAAACAAAAAAAGACAAAAAATCTGATACTGTCATAAAGTACCAATCAACTATCATAAAATCACGTCGATCTATCTACTCGGTTTTCGGTCGTCCCTGTTTTGTTTTGCTCGCTCCACAGCACCATTGACAGATCAACCTGAGCGCTCTGTAGGCGATGTACAGTGCAACAATCAACGTAGCAGCGAACAACGCCCAAACGTCAAAATTGTGATACACCACTGCGCTCATTCCTCGTGAAGCGGCGTCCAAGTTTGGTAACGTTTGAAACTCGGCCACGAATTCTGTCCATCGAACGACGAGATCTTCCGATTTCGTCGGTCGCTTACGGAGCATTCGCGCGAGGCGTTGCGCGTTTTCGGTGAAGCTGGAAAATGATGCCAGCAGGCAGACCAATGCGTACATCCAATTCAAACGCAGCCAATCTGCGTGCCAGAGTGGCACGCCAACTCCTCTCCCACCTCGGATCGTTCAACAGCGTATTCAGGCCTCGTTGCAGCTCGTGCACACCAAAGTTCGTCTTGTCGACCACCTGGCCGAATCCATGGCGCACGCTGCATTGAGCGTTTCGATATTGATCGCCAAACAGCGGCACTGCCAGGATCGGCGTGCCCGCGTACGCGGACTCCATCAAACTGTTGTAACCGCCGTGTGTGATGAAAGCCTTCAACTGAGGGTGGCCTGCGCAGAAAAGTGATGAAATTCACAAGGCTAGAGAAGTATAAATACACATGAAGCGTTTTTTAGTTTCCTCAAATTAAAAAAAAACGTCAATCTCTGTCTGACCAAGCAAGTCGGTCTGTGGCACCCAGTTGGACAGATGCAAGTTGCCGGGGAGGTCGCCCACAATTTTACCTGCAAAGTGCTTGCCGCGTGCGTATATTTTTTTATTTTATGTTTTCTGGCCGAATAAACATGGCATCTTTTTTCAAGGAGTAGGGAGCGCGCGAAATTTGAATAAAAAGCCTTTCAGAAAACCAACTTCGATCATGTTTTTTATTTGTTCGTGATATTCTGTTTGGTTTTTGCCCGTTGCACACACGATCCTTGTAATTCTTGAAAAAGACAAGCCCAGTCTTCCGCCTTGGTGGAGAAGGACTGCCTTATTTAGTCGGCCATTTCTTCCAATGCAATATGCTTATTCGCAACATCCAACACGAACCGCTTTTCAAGTCGTCCGATTCGTATTTCCAGACGAATTCGAATTTCGGCATTCGCCGTGCCAATTCCACGATCGCTCGTTTCCAATGAACGGGCATCTGAGTCGACGGTGCCACGGAACCGAACGAAATCAAAATCACGCCATCCTCGGCGCTGTTTGCCATCGCTTCCCATGCCTAGGTTTCACCACAGACTTTGACTGCTAATGTTCGTTATTGATTGTGTTTTTAACCGAAAGCGCGTCAGTACAGCCAATCGGCGTACAGAACACTGTGAACGTACCTCGTCCAGTGGTTTTGGCTCCTGCATGCCGATGCCGCCGATAAAGACAATCTAAATTAAAATTCTACGATTCAATGATTTCAAAAACTTTCAAACAACGGTGGCAGAAGAAGATAATGTTAAAAAATAACAACAAAATTCACAACACCTTGTGCAAAATCGGCCGTGGAAAGTCCAACAGTTCAACGCTGTTGATAAAGACGAGCTGCGTTTTGTTGCTGGCCAGATCCAGTAAACTCGGAAATTTTTTATCGACATTCCTTCGAAAGATCTCCGTCTGTCCGTCCATCAAATGCAGGAAGAACGGTGTGAACAGGGTGCTACCAATGGTGTTGGCGGCTCTCTGTGTGAACGTCATGTGGTCGGAGAAGTCGGACATGGTTCCTGGAGTGGAAATAAACGCTTGTAACGCTCACTTGTCGCAGGTCTGGCTGTCAGTAATCAAGGAATAATGCTGATCAACTTCAACGAATCGCTTCAGTGTGGGACGCGTATTAGATGCATATTGATGCTTCAGGCAATCCTTAAAAATGGCTAATAATAACAGTCACAAAAATGCACCGTTGCATTTCACTATTTTTTTCTCAGAGCAATCCTTGAGCACAAAAACCAAATGAGCAATGCGCAAATAAGGCCGAACGAGCACACTGGATTCGCAAACAGCACTGCAAGTTGTCTCACAAACTGTGACCCCGAAACAAGACACCTGGCACAAAACTGGTCGGGCTTGGCACGCCCGTCTGCAGCGCGATCACTTCGGTCAGCACGCCACTCGACATCCAGATCGTCGTCGGTATCTCGAGCATGTGAATCAGACCGAACGGACACAAATCGTACATGTGCGCGAACGCGATGTCGAACTGCTCCGCTTTCAGCTCGTTCAACAGGTCCTTGTTTTGCACTTGCGCTGAAATGGGAAGAAAAATCGCGAATCTTCATGACGAATATTCGAAGTGTCCGAGATTCGGATTCGCCAATCAACACTCAACATAGCATCGATTAAATCTGAATTCAATAATATTCACGGTTTTTTCTCAGTGTCGATGACAAGCACAGTCCAGCTGGAGCACTTCACAAACTTTCACATCCGTCCATGAACATTTGTGCGAAGTCGCGGACCAGTGCTCGGTGTTCGGCGGACAACATCGACGGAGAGCCCTTGAAGCCGGACTCCGCGAATCGATTGCCGATATCGGTGGCCGGCGCTGCAGCCGGCTTGCTCGGCGCCGCGATGATTCTCGCTTTGGTGTTCTTCGGTTCGTGCACGATCTCCGGCGCGTACTCGGCAAAGTACAAGGCGACCTCGTGGCCGGCATCGCTGAGCAGAGTGGCGATTCGATTGTTGAACGTCACCTGGCTGCTGCTGATGGCCGGCGTGAATATCAGGATTTTCAGGGCGTGCAGCTCGGCGGTTTGGCAGAGCAGGAGAAACAGAGCAGAAACGAACGCTTTCGACATTGTGGCGGTGCGGATCGGGTTAAAATTCGGAAAAGATTTCGATTGAAAATGACGACTATTACATACTTTTGTTTTGTTTGTTTGAGATGACAAAACCTCAACAACATTCGTCTGAAGAAGATTTTCAAAACATTGTAAAAGAGGGTTTGAGTTTTGAGCAGAATAAATTCAGAGCCATTATTGTGGGCGCCTGCTGCTGTTAAAATGCAACAGACGAAACTCAGAAAAAAATATGTACAAATATCAAATACCGGTTTTGAAATGCCCAGGTTGTTTTGCTGTGTTACAGTGACACAGTGGTGGAAAAAGTTCATTTTGCGCACCGTGATTCGGACCAGCCATTTTTACATTGCAGACAAATTCTTGCTGTCAAGTCAGCTTAGATAGCAGGCATCTATCAGCTGTAATGCAAGCTAAGGGTAAAATTTTATCATTGTTTCGCAACTGAAATGATGGAGAACAACACCAAAAACAAGACTACATACAATCTATGTTGAACTTTTTTTGGAATCAAAATGAGCAATGACACATAACCTTGTATTTCTTTCTACTACCGGTATACCGTATTACCTCTATTAAACCCCCCCCCCAAAATTAAACCCCCCCAAAAATAAACCCCACCCCCTCGACAAGTTTCCAAATAATCCCCCCCCCAAAAATAATCCCCCATGGGGGATTATTGAAACCTGTTTGAAACACATACCCAGCGAATTCAGTGGCTGGTTGCAGTGAAAATGATGAAATTGTGCTACCAAAGGCCCCAAATGGATGAGTTAATGGTAATTTCATTACAAAAGGCTGTTGTAAAAGGAAACTTCTATGTATAGTAGAAGTTTCTGCGACTTCCTTCCTGCCATGGAAGGTATTTTTGCCATTTTGCCCACTCCTAAAAATGGTTTCCAAATAAACCCCCCCCCCCCCAAAAAATAAAGCCCCCCCCCAAAAATAAACCCCCACCCCCAGAAGTCGCTGAAGAAATAAACCCCCATGGGGGTTTATTAGAGGTAATACGGTACCATGCTGGCCATTATTTCCGTCGAAGACTACGTTAGGCTAAAGAAAGGCGCCATCAGGCCGCAACTGTTTGCCGCAACAATCCAAACAAACAGACATGATCGCTCACCCTCGCACGCGTCGCTGAGTATGCGATCGTAGACGTGAAACGCCTCGCGCGCAGTCGCATTCGTCAGGGACACATCGTCAAAAACCATTGCGTTGGTGTTTCCCATAATGTTGTCGTTTTCCGTGGCGTCGCCAGCATACGAACGCAGCACTCGGATCCGGTGGCCGTAATTCTTGGGATCGGTCTAGTAAGAAGAAACTACAGGATTTCTGGAACGTGTTCTTTCACGTGATTGGTGAAATAAAGACGATTAGTGATCAGTTGAGTAGATTTTCAGGTTAGTACAGATTTTTTTCGAAATTTACCAGTGTTTCTGAAGGCTGCACACCACTCCGATAGACGGGCGCGTAAAACGTCACCGAATGCCCATTTCCAGCCAATAATTTTGCGATTCGCTCGTTGAAAAGCATTTGACTGCGACTAAAGGCTGGTACAAAGATCAGTGCTTTGATTGGCTTGGTTTCACACGCGGCGACGGAAACGAAAAAGAATAATAAAAGTAATAGGGTTATTTTTGAAATTTTCATTGTCGCATGCAATCGATCATGTATTAGCTGACATTACTACCTGAATAAAAATTAGTTTTCATGCTTAGCTTCTTGGGTTAAACCATACAAAGCTGCCTATCTCCAGTTTGGACGCGTATCCTCACCACACCAAATAAACAATTTTCATAACAAACCGCTCAAATGTCAATGTAGATATTATACACGGTTAACACAGTTGACATAGTCATCCAGTCAAACACATTGTTTTTCTAATTGCACTATATTGCTTGCATACCGTATTACCTCTAATAAACCCCCATGGGGGTTTATTTCCTCAGCGACTTCTGGGGGTGGGGGTTTATTTTGGGGGGGGCTTTATTTTGGGGGGGGGTTTATTTGGAAACCATTTTTAGGAGTGGGCAAAATGGCAAAAATACCTTCCATGGCAGGAAGGAAGTCGCAGAAACTTCTATTCTACATAGAAATTTCCTTTTACAACAGCCTTTTGTAATGAAATTACCATTAACTCATCCATTTGGGGCCTTTGGTAGCACAATTTCATCATTTTCACTGCAACCAGCCACTGAATTCGCTGGGTATGTGTTTCAAACAGGTTTCAATAATCCCCCATGGGGGATTATTTTTGGGGGGGGGATTATTTGGAAACTTGTCGAGGGGGTGGGGGTTTATTTTTGGGGGGGGGGTTTAATTTTGGGGGGGGGGGGGGTTTAATAATACGGTACTTTGTTTTCCAACTTATCTCCTGCACACTTATCAATCTTAGGTTGCTGCTGTTTACACTGTAACAACTGATAACATCTATCGTTAGCTGCTTCATTTTTACTTCAGAAAATCCATTCCTAGACCGCAACAAACGACACGCAGCAATGCCGCTGGTTTTATTCCAATTTTCGCCACATTCTGCACCCTATTTCTATATCCTACGCAATGTGCTGATTGGTTGGTGACTATTGATGCATGCCTTCTGTGCAGGCATTGCTGTGGGGTGGAGTATACTCAGACAGAACACATGCATCAAGTGGTCACCAACCAATCAGATAATTGCATGTGGTGATACAGAAATAGACTGCACCATAAAAATCTGCCACAAACAGCAAAGGAAAGCGGAAGAAAAAAGAGAAAGAAACCGACCAGAACATGCGAAAACAAACAGACGATGAAACTCACCAAAAAAGCGCACGACCAAGTTTCAAGACGGGATATAGTAAAAAGCAATAGTTTTATGAAGAGAAGGGATTTTATGAAGACGGGTAAAATAGGCCTAGTAACAAACTCAAGCAAGCAATTTTTTAAAAGAAAATAATATCACAATGAGCACATGGCAAAAACAAGACAAACAAGAAATAAGCCCTCAACATAGATAAGGAAATTCGGGTCTTGAAGTAAACTTACGTTTCAGATATCTTTAAACAAAAAACCCAGACAAATTCAGCAAAACGGAATCAAAACAAATAAGGTGTGTCAAAATATATACAAATACAATCTGGTGGAGTTCTCTCATTCTCATTGACAAATATGTCCACAATACACTAACGAATGCTTACGAAACGCAAAAAACAGCATTTTGTCATACATAGACCATGAAAAACTCGTGTTTCTCCGTTCATCTGAGTGCTCGTCTCAGTTCGTCTGATTTCGTCGTGTCAATCTGAGCATAATTTGCAGACGCCGCCGCCGCTTGGTTCGTTGCCTCCGTCGACAGCGACAGCGACCGATGTGACGACGCCGGCTGAGTTGGAGTCAGCGCTGAGATGCTGCCTGCGCTCTGCACCGGCGGCAGCGCTGACGAGCATTTCTCTGCGAAAACACCAACAAAATCAAAATCAGTCGCCGCTGTGCCTTTTCTATTCGACCACTCTTATCCGTGTTTTACGATCATTCCTGGAAAGTGCAGAGTTCAAGCGTCAGAGCACGTTATCGTATCCGAAAGGTGGTCGAAAATAATCGCTCACGTGCAGCCTGACTGAGCAGAAATTTGTGCAACAATGAATGATGCATAAACAGTGCATAAATGAACGTTAACAATAAGAAAAACGGACCACCATTCTTTTGCTCGGAGCTCGTGGAATGGTTCCTCTATTGATTGATTCACTCAATGACACCCCCAATATGATAGTAGTGGAACCGGCCTACTGATTCGTCACTCGAATCAACCGACCTTCGGAGCTCGATGATTGGCTGCTGATTGATTCACTGATGGAATGACGGACACCCAAGCACCGTGGCGTAGTGCAACCACCTGACCGACCAACGCAGCCCCCAAACCTATCGAGCTCACCGGCATCCGCAGCGACGCAGGTGGCCGACGTGACGGACGAGCGCTGTGCAACCGAGTGCGTGGTGCCGGTGCTCGTGCTGACGGCCAGCTGCGCGTAGTCGAGGCTGCGTGCGTGCAGGCTGCCAGGCTGCAGGCTGCTGCTGCCACCGACTGATGCTGTGACCAGCTTGCTCTGGTGGTGCTGTTGCTCGCAGCTGGCGTGTCGTGAGCGATTACGGCCGGTGGACAGGAGACCTACGATTGCAATTGTCGTTGACAATTCGTGATGTTGTGCCATATGGAATGCCGTGATATTCTTGCCAAGAAAAAACGGTTTTCCCATGGACTCTTGAAACTATAGCGTCACCTCCAAGATTGCTGCTCTCCTTGCTGGACGTTGACTTTGAGCTCAACGATGGTGAACGAGGCTGTTGCTGTTGCTGTTGCACGGTGGACGCACGTTGCTGGTCAACGTTGATGCTACCAGTGCCCTCGCTGCTCTTGCGTGATGCGCCACCATTGTTGTTGTTTCCTGTACGAAGGATACGGTGCATTGGCGGTATTTTTCACTGCAGTCAAGCTGACTGATACAAACTGAAGCTCCGTCTCAACTCTATAGTTCAATCGTCACGAGCTACATTGTTTCCACCAGATGAGGCATGCGCATGACACACTCCCATGAGACAAGACTGCTGTCCTCGTGGCAAACCGCAGATTTTACAAATTATTACGTAACACTGGCAACCATTTGGCCCCATCAAAACACGTTAGTCGTGAGTCGAGACAACACAGATTATCACAAAAGAACAAACTTCATGAAAACCGTTCTAATCCACCCCAAACAAAACAAAACACCAACAGCAGCAAAACCAACCGGCAGCGCCAGCAGTGGTGCACTTTGCGCGCAGCGTCGTGAACAGCCGTGACAGCGGCGACTTCGGTGGCTCCACGACCGGCGTGTCTGATGAGACGGACGAGCCAACGGACGACTGCTGCCGCCGGGAGCACGTCGACTCGCCCGTGGGCGTGTTCCGCTCGGCACCACCGACCGACGCCGACGACGGACTCAGCTGCGGCGAGAACGACGCGATCGTGTCGCTGCTCGCGGCCTGTCGCGAAAGTTTCGTACGTTTTTTTGGTCATCGCAGCATTTTGCACTACTGTTGGGGGCAGTCCATACATGACATCACCGATCCTGACGACAACGTTATTACACACGTCTGTATAGACGGCAATGTGCTTGCTATAATACGACTTCTGGCGTGACGTGCCCTGCCGCATACGCACACGTCAGTATAAGCCAGGCCTTACTGAGACTACACGCGTTGAGTCTGCCAGTTGCTTGTGTCTCACGTGAAACACGCAACAGGCTTCCCTGAAGTGCTGCAAGGGGATGCACTCCCCCAGCCAATGTCAGTCAGCCTGAAAATCGGAAACAACCGCTGAAATCCGAAACACCAACCGGAATGACCAACGGCGGTGGCAATGAACGATTCTGGGCAACTGAGCTCTCGGTGTCTTCAGACGCTTTCACGTTGATATAGCTGAAATGGTGGCTGGTTTTCATGACGCTTTTAAAGGATGCACTGGAAATGGAAACGTTCGAATTTTTGCTGACCTCTTGGATTTTCAAACCCGAACAGAATTGTATCATTGTTTTAATGTACGATTTTTCGAACAAAACATTCGGAAAGCTTTGTTTTCACAAATCCTAGTTCAGTTTACAGTTCTGTCCGACAGTGATCAGTGACTCAGTTCAGCAGAACTTCGTCAACACCGCTTCATTTCATCCGACTTCAAATGAACTCACGCGTGCGTTTGCGGTTCGCCGCTCGTGTCTCCGGGCCAGGTCAGCTGCTCGCCAATCGGCGTCTCAGGAACGATATGAATGCCTGCGTTAAAAAGTTGTTTGAATCATACATGAACGACCACAAGACCAGACCGAACGGATGTTCAGTGGATGCAGGTACCAATTCGGGAGCCAAATGTTTGATTCTTTTTTTCCAAACTTTACCGGCCAACTGACAGACGACAGGCACATAAATGCCACCGCCCTCGTCGTCGTCGTCGTCGTCGTCGTCTTCGTCATCGTGACTGCGTTTGCTGCCAACCCATTCTGCCTTGGAGCAGTCTTCGTCCTTGGACACGCGAGTGGCACGCTGCTGAAAGTGAGATTATCACTCGCATTGTTGTTAAAACGGCAGTTTTCAAGCCAGAACATATAAATGCAACTGTTTTTTTCTGCTGCTTTTTTTGTTCTGCTGCTCTTTTGTTGAGTGAATTTGTTCAACCGAACAACAATGTAAGATTTGCAACAGTCACATTCAATAAGTGTGAAACGAAATTCCACAGAACAAAAAAGAGCATTGTGCGTGGTGTTTGAGTCAAAATTTTCGCGGACGCTGCGTAAAAACCGCAAAAATGGGACAAAGATTCCATATGGCAAGCCAGCCTAAGAGTCCATGGCACACCGAAGTCAGCACGGTTTCGCCACTCTCGCCCGCTTCTGGTATGCAGGCGGCCATGCCCATCGTCACGTATTCGTCCATGGTCGACTGTTGTGCGGTGGACACTCGAGACGACACTTCCAGAAGTGTTGATGATGACTCAACCTGAGTGACACAACGATTGATGTGCATAAGAGATGGGAGACTTTACAATTAGCAGCCAATTGGTCCACTAATCAGAGAACTGCAATTGTAAATGCGACTTAGTGTGAATTGGCAATTCGATGGTTCGATTTCAGTTGATTGGCCACACAGAAGGCTAATAGATCCAATGAAGACTAATAGAGCCAATCAGCGTTCAACCTCAAAACTAATTCAGACAAAAACCACGGTCAGAAAACCACAGAGCAACGAAAGGGATCGTCAATTGCCAAAAAGCGCAATCAGCCATCTTAACACGAAATTGCTTGCACGCGAACTGACCTCCAACAACGGACTGTGCTCTGCCAGATGCTCGCGGTGCTGCTGCTGGAGACGCTCGTCGTTCAGCAGCTTCTGAATCAACTTGTCACTCGGCCGCTCCTTGCTGCCGTGATACTGGGACGCACTGGAGTCCTGCAAAAGGTGCAGCACGCGTTGAGCGCTGGAAACGAACGTTTGTAGAAACAGTCAAGACCTGGAAATCAACGGCATCCACCCGTGGCAATGGCATTGATTTTGATGGGAAAAAAGCAACAACCACCGACAAAACGACGCGCAGAGAACTGTGACATAAAAGCACAGCTTCATGGCATACCCGCAGCGCGAGCGCACGATTCGTGCTGAAGCTGTTTGAGCGTGACTGCGCTGGCGACTGGTCGGTGCTGGCCATCGAGCCGCTCGGTGAGCTGCAACGTGCAAAAACAGTTGACCCCCGAACATCCCAGCTCTTCATTCATTTTGTGTAGGGCCCTCGGTGGTCACGTGACCAGAGGCGCGGTCCTGGCATACCAGAGAAATAAGAAGACATCGGTTCGAATCCCACACGAGGAGCAAGAAAAAAACGTTTTCCGATGACCCCTGGCCGTGCATCGCTTTTCAACACAAATGCAGACAAGAGAAATACAAAACGTGTGTGGGGAGGTGCTTGCTACAAATACAAATATACAAAGAGCAACAACAAGCCGACCGTATAACGCCCGGTGAGGGACTGCCAAAATCGACGTACGACAGATCGTCGTCGTCACGCGCATAGCCGACGCTGCTGCGGATGTTCACTGGGCGTGCGCTGGCAGCCGTCTGCTCGATCGCAGCGCCACCACGCGGCAGACGCTTCATGCCAAATGGCGTGCTCCGACCTGAGAACAGCAGGCGGAATTTGCTTGCAATAAAGTCGTTGTGCTTGTAGATTCCTAATCCCAATCCTAATCCTAAGCCAAGCCTTTTTGATAAGCTGCAAAGGGATGAAATTGGTTTTCGCATTTCTTTCGTGTGTTAAAGACGAAGAGGAGCACCCCCACCGTGCATGTGCTTTTAAACATGAAGCCGTACGCTCGGTTTGTTCGCAAAAAGAATCACGCCAGCGCAGGCAGGCTGACCGGAGCTGAAGCTGTCCGAGCGCGAGCGCGCGTCGCCACAGTCGGACGGCGAATGGGTGCCGCCAACGAAGGCGGGCGAGTGCAGCAGCTGCTGTTGTTGCTGCCCGCTGTGCGCGCCGCCGGCACCGCTGCGACCCGCTGAGAACTTGCGAAATGTGGCCGTGCTGCAACACGCAGTCTTCAGTGGCGTCTGTTATTTTGATCTCGCGACTCAATGCGCGCATAGATCGGTGCATAAATGTTGACAAACTCTAATAATAGAGTAGATAACTGGTGATTCCGTCTGTTTTTAGAGTTTCTGATCAATCTTAATACTGTCCTCTGAAGTCGGACTCACCACAAAACGAGTTTTACAGAATTGCTCCCAGCAAACGGCCGCCAATCGCACTGCACTCACATGGCGCGCTGTCCGAGCGAAATCGTGTGCGACCGCTTGCGCATGTCGTCCTGCGGCTGGTTGTGCAAGCGCGCCGACTGCACGCCCACGGGGCTGCCGGCCAGTTTGGCGGTGGCGACGCCGAATTCGCCCGTGGTGACTGCCGCCTGTGCGAGGTGCCGACGACTGCCGGGCGTGTGCAACAGACGGCCGGAGGAGCCGCTCGCTGAAACACTCGCGCTCGACGGCGGCCCGCACGCGTACAACTGAGAATGAACAGCGCTGGTGGACATGAGTCTGGTGGGCAATGTAGCCAAATGTTGTGTTTGTGCGTGCACGTCATCTTGAAACGTATTAATTACACTGACTTTCATGGCGGTTTACTATTACTTCATAAATGAAGCGGGAACGGCGATCCTTTAACTAACGTCAACTCTAATAAACCAACTCGCTCATTCATGTTGAACCTGTGAGTTGGTGAAGTTCTGAATACTTATCTGAAGCGGATCTCAACAGCAATAGAACTCTAGACGCAAGTGTGAAGCTGATCACACCAGAAGCTCTGATTCGCCAGAGAAGGCCACTTCGCCCATCACCAGCACTCTGCACACCACCCACAACGCACCGGCGACTGTCCGAGCACATGCGCGCCCGCAGGCACCGACTGCGCCGTGCGTTGCCGCGTCGACGGCAGCTGCACGCTGAACGAGTTCGCGCGTGGCGGCGTCTGGTAGGCCGCTTGCTGTTGCTGGGCGCGTTGCTGATTGGCTGCGTGCAGAGCGCCCACGCCGACGCCGCTCGCCATCGTGTTACACCGCGTTGATGAGTAGCCGCTGCTGTCGCTGACGTACGAACGCACCTGTGAACGTGAACGGGCGAGTGAACGCGCGCGCTACGTCGAGAAGCGTCACCACAGGCGCTTGTTAGCTTGTATCGACTTATCTACACAGATGTGTCTCCGCCCCCTCCTCCCTGGGGGATGCTGTGGTGCACACCTGCTGTGTACAGCTCATTTGGTGTTTACCACCACCCAATTTGATAATGCCCCAAATTAACAATAAAAACATTGCATTTATATGGTTTTTGTGTTGTTTTAGAATTCATATCCGAAGTACACAATTGGGCTGCATAGTAAATGTTACGTTTCAGTGGAATTTGCCCCCTTAGCCCTTACCTCATCCTGATGACCACTTGACGACGTCATTTGACCGCCTCCGCCCGTTTGGATAGCTGAAGTAAACGTTTGGCCTTTGCTGACTCTTTGCAAACTACTGTCCAACTGTTAGTGCGTCATACGCTGCTAAACTTTCATGTCAATCATGCACTTTAGGTAAACGAAACCAGCACACATATTAGCAAAGGTTCGATATTATATCGCTGGTTTTGATCGCGTCAAATAACTACAAACAGTTAATATCTGACACTAAAACTAGCTTCCCCTAAAACAATGTGCTGACTCTGTCTTCCCCTAAATGACTTCCCCTGAAACTAACTCTGTGCTGACATGTATTCAAAAAACAAAATCAGCTTCACCGCACCCAACGGTCCAATGGGCACCACCAAATGGTCCGATGAGCCGTCACTGGTGACGCCGCTTGCTGTCGAGCCAGCACCGCCCGCACCAATCGCTGGCTCCATGCCAAGGTAGTCCAACGAGCCATCGGTCGTGTCGTCTGCATCGGAGAAAGCAAAGCTTTGAAAGCAGAAAACGACATACATTCAGGCAGAACTGATTCCGCCGTAATGGATGACGGACGCACAACCCAACAACTCTGAATTGGATATCGACGTCGTCATGCGGACGGATCCCATCCAAGTTACCAGCTGCTGGCCATTTCGAGACGAACTGACACTTCCCTGATATCTCCACAAACCGAAAACGAAATGAAAACAAATAAAACCCAAACTCGCTGACTCGTCTGACTGCTCTGCGACGTCTGCATCCACGGCGCCATCGTCAAGTAGCCAGCGTCCACCGGCTCGTCACTGGCGCCGCCACCGCCAGTCGCCTGGCCGCCAAGTGGTCGAAAAAAGCCTCCGTGCATTCTCGGCGTTTCACTGTCGCCGATCTTCACGAGACACTCGACCGGATGACAGATGACGTGCTCCGAGTCGCTCGCCAGTCCAAAGTCGCACTCCAGTCCCGATTTCGGCCGGTCGTAACCATCGAACGGCGACGGTGAACGCTTCGAGCGGCGATCGTCGAACGAACGACTACCGGGAGCCGTCTGCTGGTCGCTCGACTTGCAATGGAGCGACTGACTGTCGGTGCTGACCGATTGCGCTTGCGAGGTGGAGGATTTGCGAGAGCTGGCTGGAAAATAGACAAAAAAGCTGTCAAACTGTAACACATTTGCATTCCGCGATTTGAAGGCTAATCTTCCATTATTTTATTTGAATACGGCGCATCGAGCTGGTGACAACAATCAGTGAGCCGAATTCAAGAGCAGCCAATCAGCTGATGGGATACGATTTGCAATTTGACTGTATCCCATATGCATCTTTCCGCAGTTGTGGTGTTATGAACACAAACAGCGACAAAAATCACTGCGCACACATGACACAAGCTGAAATTCTGGACACGGTGAATGCCGTGACTGTTCATGTGAACGGCGCTTCAGGCAACTGACCAGTTTGATCAAGATGGTCTCGTGAGTATTGACGAACCGTTTCGCCGCTGCCACCCTGCTGCGATGACGGACCACCTGAAGTGTTTCAAAATAAACTGACCACCACACCAGCGTTAACGCATACAGTCTATCTCGCCAACATATGCAACTAGCTGATTGGTTGGTCATAGCAATTCTCAGCGCTGATTGGTTAGTCATCACGTCATGTTCGCGTGATGTTGCATATATTTTCCAGATGGACTGTATGTGCCTTAAGTTTGTGGCCACGAGTAATCTTGAGTTCCGATTGCAACGCATGTGCCTGGGCGGCACACTCACTATCGGACTGCAACGACGCATACTCCTCCTCTGGAATGGTCGCCGGCGACGGTGTGCCAGCAGAGAGCGGCCTCGAGCTGCTGATGTGTGCGCTGATGTCGGGCGCTGCTGACTCAGCATCGAGCAGCGCTTGATGGTGCACAAGTCTGCAACGGACGTGCTGCGATGTTATGTGGATGTGACAAAGAATAATGAGCAACCACTAAAGTCTAAACCCATAACACTTTGCATGATATTGCTGATTGAATCTGGCAGCCACAGTTTCTAATCTGGCAACGCTGTTTTGTTCAGCACAAAATCACAACACACTATTGTGTGCTGCGTATATCTTTCGGTATATCAAATGGAAAAAATGAGCGAACCTGCAAAATCTGTAAAAAAGTTCCCCCACCAAACAGTGAAACCTTTCATTCACAGCGGGCGACGCAGAAGTGCTTGGCTGCCAGCCGAGAGGGGCATGCGCAGGCAACTCAACCACTGCAGCGCCGACAATCGTCGTGCCACTGGTGTCGCCCGTACCTCAAAGAACAGACGGTCTACTTCTAGACCTCCGGAACACGCAGGCGTAAAACATGTCACTTTTGAGACAGCGCTGCCTTGCACAAAACTGACCACCGGCCAGCACGCTGCCTCTCGCTCACCAGTGCCGACCGCCGTCGCAGCAGCGGTCGCAGAGCTGCCCTGTGGCAACGCCGACGTCGACCGCTGCAACGACGCCACGTTCTCGGTCATGGCCGGCCGTAGCGCCGAGTCGGTCGATCCGGTGCCGACGCGTGCGCGCAGCGTCGCCGCGCCACTCGGCGGCGTCTTGCCGTACGACTTCAGTTTCCTCTCGTTCATCAGCGACAGCGCCCGTTCGCGATTGGACGACGACGAGCCGCCGAACGTGTTCATCCGGTGGCGGTGGTGCTCGTGCTCGAGCGACGGATGGAACGTCGATCTGCGGTGATATCAGTTCCGATCAGGCTTCACTGTATGACCAGGACATGTGCACATTTCAAAACCTGTGCGTTCATTGTGAAGTTCCTGTTTTTTTATCACTGCAATTAAGGGCCACAGTTAGTTGGTCACTCCTAGTTCACAGCAGTGGGAATCAGTCACAAATCAGTATGAACAGCTTTGTTGGTGGCTCAGCTACAACTACAACCCTGATGAGGTGTGAATTGACGTTTGTTTGAGAATATTTTGTTTGCCATGCCTGTGTGAGTAAGGGTTATCAATCCAATCGCAACATACAGTCCATCTGGAAAATATATGCAACATGACGTAATGACTAACCAATCAGCGCTGAGAATTTCTCATGACCAACCAATGAGCGCTGAGAACTGTTCATGACTAACCAATGAGAGCTGAGAATTGCTATGACCAACCAATCAGCTAGTTGCATATATTACCGAGATAACTGAGAATTATCTGCACTGTGTGCACAATGAACAGTGATAAACCCAACTCGACACTTGTGATCAGCGAGTTTTTCATTTTACATGACAAAAACACTGGCATTGTTCACTGACTTCTTGCGACTCTCCTGCTCTCGTTCTCGTGCATTCTTGTTTTCTTCTGTGATACTGAAAACAAAACAGAAACTTTTATGTTGCTATGAAACTGAATCGGCTTCATTTTTTTTTCAATGCGCAACTGAGAGGTGAGAAATCAACAAACTTTCGCAGTTCATTAAAAATCTCCGAAAGAACGCTCAGCGCTTCGGCTTTTATCCAGATGTCGCAATTGCCGGTCACCGAACACGAGCCAACGCCGAGGAAAAACAGTTGATTCCGAACGCCGTAATTTGCCACGTGGAAAAGCTGAAAACGTGCAACGTGCAAAATAAATAAGGTACTCCTTGTTTTCTTTTCAATCAAGGCGAAACCAGTTGCAGACCGAACTGCGTTTTTCTCGAATTCTGGAATTTTTTCCAATTGTGTGTGCAAGGGACAAAGAATGAACAGAGCACCTCGAACCCTGAAAAGAAGCTGCTATAAATTTCTGATTTCTGAATGTTACAGTTTTTGAACTACAGTCCATCTGGAAAATATATGCAACATGACGTCATGACCAACCAATCAGCGCTGAGAACTATTCATGGCTAACCAATCAGCGCTTAGAATTACCATAACCAACCAATCAGCTAGTTGCATATATTAGCAAGATAGACTGTATATATGCTGAAAAATAGTAATTACATCAACAATTACTGTATTATTTAACAATCGAAATGTTTGAAAAACTAAACTATTCTGTGTCTGTCGTGTAATGTGATTGGTTTTTTGAATTGAAAGATCCGAATTCAAAAAATCCTGAGCTCCGCCTTTTGTTACATTCATCATTCGTTTTTCGTTTGTTTTTTTGTCGTAAATTTCTGTGGTTCATCTGTTTGAATAGTTTTGTTCAGTGTTTTGTTGTTTTGTTTGTTTGTTTCTGCCAATCTGAATCGAATTTCGAGTATTCTGCGAATAAAATCTGATATTTCAATCAGAACCAATCTTTGTGTCGATCCGGCACATTTTCGTTCAACACGACAAAAAATGTTTTGTTTTCTCTGTGTTTTTTGATCCAGATCTTTCCAGATCCAGAGTTTTGACATTTCGCGAATTTTGATTTTGGAACAAACCGGAAATTCCACCAAATCCCATCGATCGAGCGGCGGATCCCATTGAGAGGATTTGCGATGGAAAACGACTGCCGTGTTACAGAAACAGAGACGATGCGCGCCACTCAGTGCAGAATGCGTCCGAAGCACGTCCCGATCACGATCTTCGTTTTTGGGCGCTTTGACGACGTCGACATCCCAGCAGTGCACTGTGAAAAATGAACAAAAATTGGCAAGTTTTTTCATTTCCACCAAGAAGGTGAATGTTTCTTTTTTGCTGGATTGAAACGAAATTTTTTTCGAGGCCCCCTAAAACAACAATGGCTTCTGTAACAGATAAACTAAAAGAACTGTTTTTTCGCTTGTATTGGATTTTCAAGCAGCATTGAAAAAAGTGTGAAATACGATAGCCTCTGATGTGCCAATCTGTTTCAGTGAGATGATTTGCATTGCTTACACTACGCCGTACCATCCCTCCTCCCAAATTGAAAATTCAAAACATGACTGCCACAATCCACAGCAAACCAAAAAACTGTTGCGGGACAACGTTGCTTGCAGAAACGTTCTGTTCCGATTTGGCCTTTTTCCGTCGATAGTCAATTAGAATGTTCCTTAGATCCTCTTCCCATTTGACATTCTTCTCGACCGTTTCCGATTTCAACAAATAGCACTCGGACGTTGTGAAGACACAGACGACGTGTTCGTATTTGAAATGTTTCTGAACAAACGAAAGGTAGCATAAATTTCAATTCCGGCTTGTTTTTTGCTGACTGTTATGTGGTGTGGTGTAAGCAGGGTTAGGGGGTTTGAAAAAACTTTGTTTCATTTTTAAAAAAAAATTGGATTTTAAGCATAATGTTTTGAAAGTTCAAACCAAATCCTCTAAAATTTTCTTTTTACTTGAGATAGCTTAGCTATTTGTCCTTATTTGGTCATTTTTACTGCCGTTCTCCATGTTTTTCGATTTGGATGACTTCCGGGGTTAATTTTAAGCGTTGAAATGACTTGGCTGTACTGAAGTCTTGTTTCAGAAATTTTTGTGTTGCAATCTAGAACAGATTTTGAATGTTTTTCAGTCGTCGGCGAACTTATGAAATCTCAAGAACAAGCTTCTTTGGTGTGCGTGTGGTTGGGGTCCACAAAGGAGTCGTGCGATATAACGTTAAACGATTGGGGTGGTGGTGGTGGTCCACGGGGGATGCAGACTAAGGGGAGAACAAACAAGTATTTTTGAACACACACAAATTTTGGTTATTTTTCAAAAAGAAAGAGAAACAACTAAAAACGGCTCATTATTCAATTACACGTCAAAAAATGGCCCTGTTTTATTGTTCAACACGTCAAAAAATGGCCCTGTTTTATTGTTCAAAATGCAACAATGGACAGAATTTCAATGAAACATTTGTTGCGAACTTATAGTGTACCCGATCGCTCTGAAAATAATCTGACTGAACTTTTTCAATGTTTAAAAATGCGGATTTTCGCCCTAACCCAGGTCAAAGTGAGTAGTGTCTGCAAAGTTTCTTCAAGGTGTTCCAATAAAACCTGACAAGTTCTGGATGAATATCGAAGAAGAGTTGAAGATCAAATTTGGCAGCAACAACAATCCAGTACGGAGCTTCGCTGACAAAAATGAACTTTGGGTTAAGGGGTTCAACTATTGAACCAGAATTTGTGAAGGAATGTTTGGAGCACCCTGAAGTAGAACCACAAACTCACACACTTGAGTGACAGTGAAGTGCGGCTTACCCGAAGATTGACGTTGTAGATGTCGGAATGATCGAGACAGTATTTTGGGTCTGCGTCACCTGCCTTGTATCGTTTCTCGGACTCATAAAACAACAACTGCACATTAGTCAGAACAACGTGCAGCTTTTTAGTTTTCTGAAATACGTTTGGCGTAGAACTGTTTTTCAAGAGAGTGGCTTATCTCAATTCGATTTCGGAAAAGTTGCGTTTTCACGTGTTTACCAACTTCAAAATTAACAGCAGAATATCGTTTTTGGTGAACAACTGTCTAAGTTTTAACAACTGTCCAAACTATTAGCAAACGCACATTTTTGCTTGTGTGATGTATCCGCTTGACACTCAATGTATCCGCTTGCAGAACGGTCGCATTTTGGTCTGGAGCCGACGACGTTGTGGAACTGGATGGGAACTTCGGCGATTTTGATGGTGAACTCGCTTCGGCCATTTGCTCCGCCGCGTTTGATTGGTCAGTCTGTCACTGATTGTCTTTTTTCACATCGTAGAATTCAGATGTACTATTTAGTTGTGGTTGTGTGACAGAATCTTTTACATTTACAGTACTCAAAATAACGGATTGTTTGCGTGAAGTGTGTCTATTTACAGTCGACTTCTAAATTAGAGACAATCAGCTGATTGGTTCGTGATTTCGTGATGCAGGCTTTCTGTGCAGGACAAACTCCGCACCCAAAGCAATGCCTACACAGAAAGCATGCATCACGTGATCACCAACCAATCAGCTGATTGTCTATAGTTTAAAGTTTGACTGTAATTGTATTTTAATTCAAAAGTTCAAATAACATGGCGTTAACAGCAGCAACGTGTAGCGCTCGCGCAGTGTACGTGGTGCAGTAGTTTTTGCAGTAGCAGTATTGTCAATCAATCAAATTACAAGTAAACAAAACAAATTATGACAGACAGACATTTGCAAAAACATGTGTATGACACTAGAATTTATACATGTGCTTTGCGATAAGGGTCACAAAAAAAGTTGTTTACGCCAACAAACATAATGATTCAGGTGCAGTTCGGCAGCCAACTCTGCAGTTTTTAAGCAGCCAAATGATTTGGAATTTGTGTTCCAGGCAGGGGTCGTCATTTTATTGTTGACATTTTGGTGACGCTTGTTCACGTTCACAAAATTTATTTTTGGACAACCTTTATGTGGCTAAATATAATAAACTGTTTTTGATAGAAAATAGTGACGGTTTTTGTGTGTTTGGTTTAAATATGTGTTGCGTTTGTGTGCGTGTGTGCGCGTGTTCAATACAGCTGTGGTTTATCTATTATAGTAATGCAGACAGTACATTTAAGCCAGCGGATATGGAAGGAACCACCAGATGCTTAAACATGATGTTTCACATTACGTGGTCTGTGCTCTGCGGGTTCTTTCTTTCAGTGATTTCCTGGCAGTCGATAAAAATGATGTGAAATTAGAAACACGTGTCGAAAAAAGTTTGAAATTAATTGCAGTGAAAGGTTGAATTGGACACTGAGGTCAGCACTAATTGAAAATGAATCTGATATTACCGTGGCTATCATATTCCTGGAAAGTCTTGCTGGTTATGCGTGCCGTTCTTGTACTTTATTGTCTGCCTGGCGAAATGGTTGGGAATTTTGAGCGAAAACATTCCAACTTTCACGGAAACACTCGTTTTGTGCTTGAATATTGGACTTCAAAATGGACTGTTGAAAATGAGACAGCCTTTGATTCAAACGTTCGGCCAAATCGCAACGTACAATCAACAAATAACAAGCAAACGTTTTTCTTTCCTTTTGTCTTCAACGTTCCGCCGCTAATTGTTGCTCAACATATCAAAAAATCGGAGCTTTGGAAACAGGCAACCGGTGGTGCTTCAGCTGTGCAACTAGCAGCTGGTTTATCGACATTTTTAACAGTTCGTCGTATTTGGCTGCTCGCAATTTCATATGTTGTCGATTATTTCGTGTTTCGAATCGCACGTGAATGGCACATAAAACCAAACTTGACGCTTTTACTCCATGGTTCTTCTTTCATCACGCTGATTCTATTGACTCTCGCTGATTCAATGCTGGTTGAAACTGGCTTACTGGCGGCCGTGTTCTTTGTGGTCGTCAGGAATATAGCCATTAAGCATCAGCTTGAACCAGACCACGGAGATGCTGAGATGGATGGCATTAAAAAATGTGAGTTCTTTTGCTGTTTTTTAATTGTATAATTTAAATAATGCATGTTGAGTAGTCTAAGCACGTACGTTTAGAACTTGCACTGCTGGACGTTTGCTGTGTTTTTTAAGCTTGAGCGTCAGAATCTGGAATCTGATTTCAGATATTTTCCACGGGGCGTTACATCTGGGCATTTTAGTTGCACTCGGATTGTGGAATCGACTGAATTTTGTGGTTTTTGCCATTGCACCGCTCACTCAATGGCTGTACAGTGACGCCCAGCTGACCGCTGAGTACTTCCGACGGTTTTTAGTCAAATGCACCGGATTCTCGTTTGCATTCCTGTTCACTGGCTTGTGTTGCTCAATCTTTGACTCACTCATTCTAAAAACGCTGACAATCGACCACTGTATTGCTGCTGTAATGGCGTTATCCAGGTAAAAAGTTTGCCCCCAAAAAGGTTCACAATTACAAACATACTTTTTATTTGCAGTTCAAGCCTCCGAACAAAAAATGTTGGTTCATTTTCAGCTTATCAACCGAGAATATTGTTAGCGTTTTTGAACATCTGAGCGTAGCTCCTCTGAATGCGCTTTACGCGGAAGCCGAAGTCGCACAGGATGTCAATGAAAAATTTCTCGTTGATGAAACCAGTCAACTGTCAAGCAGCCGTTTCAGTAAAAATGCTTCGAACGCTCTGCACGCCAGGAACACCTTACACCCGGTCTATAATCACGTGCTCATTAATTCGCCTTGTCTGTTCGGCCCGTTTGCAATTGCAGTTTACTGTTATGCGGCGCAGTGCTTCAGGTAGACATGCCTGTCCATTGTTGGCTTTAACTCATGAGCTTTTGAATGTAATTTTTCGAGGGATAGAACTAAATGGTTTTCAATGTTTCTAGCGGCCAAGTGTTACGTCGAATGCAAGACATGAATCCACGCTACTGGCTGTTCATTTCGAGTCTGCTGCTGCCTCTGTTGGCGTTGAGTCTCTACCCGACAAAGCCGATTTATGATCTGTGTCCACTTTTGATCCCGGTTGTGCTCATTTGCGTCATTCGATTCTCCGTCTACACGCCGTTGTTCAGGTATTTTTTCGCTAAGAGACTTGACAGCTACTTTATTGAAAGCTCCGTTTTCACTCATCTCGTATTTTTGCAATGCTTACACGGTGTATTTTGAACTTAGCGTTTTCAAAAGCAGCTGTCTTTGCAGGTATCGCATTATGGCCGCTTGGATAATGTGGAACGCACTTGGTTTTGTTTATTTCGGACTATTCAACAGTGTTCCGTTGAGATCGTTAGCTCTATTTCTCGATACGCAAAATTCTGCACCGGAGAACCGTGTGGCCGATGCTGAATTGATAGATAAAAAAGTGAACCGATATATAGAAGTTTACTCTGTTGGTGTTCGAGATGGATTGTTGGAGGATATTTTTCATAATTTGGATACCGAAACTGCATTGGAGAAGTTTCGAATTCACGAAATCAGGATCACCGCTGACGCGAGAGAAATCTCGTTTCTGTCGAAGGTAACTTTGCGTGGAACTTTGTATTATTGTTTCCTTATTGAGACCAGTACGTTTCTTTTTTTAGAACGATACCAAAAGCAAGGACGAAACGCATTCCATTCGGAGATTCCTAATATCACCTGGCACCGTTGATGTTTGCGCTTTGAAATACAACCCCAGTAACATCAGACTGCAACTAGTTCACTCGTATTTCGGCTACTACAGTCTGGAAGCACCACTGAAACTCAGGCAACTATTCATTTGTACCGGAACACCTACGAAATCGAAAATTACTCAAAACACTGGCAAAATAAACAACAAACCTCAAGGCTTGTGTGGAAGAGAATGCAACGAAAACTCGCCGTGGTCGAATTTTTTCAGTGCCCTCACACTGAATTTGTACAAAGTAAAAATTTTGTAACTGCTAGCTTTCAAACTCCGGACTATCAAAAAACAGACAAGAAGTACAGTTTAATGGTTTTGCAAGGTCAATTCAGGTTCTGTTCTGTTTTTTCAATGAGCTTTTTTTGCATACATGACTAATGAAAATGATTGCAATTATTTTTCAAAAAACAAAGAATAAACGATGCTATGACCACACAGTGTTGTCGTATAAACAATACACGTTATGTTTACCGCAAAAAGCGGTCATTCTAACGAGGTGCAGTCAATAGCGGGTTGGTGTAAATATGCGGGTTGCTAGCGTTGCAGCTAACTGTAAATTATAGCGTAATTGTTGATCCACTGCAAAGGGTGCTGATAGCGACAACTGTAACGCTGAAGTGTGTGTTGAACCGTAACGGCGTACAATGTGGAATACTGCTATATTTACAGTTGGTACGGTTTGTCTCTGTTTTTATTTGTTTAGACCAGGTTTAGACAATTCTCTGTGATCGATGAACGATCGCTGTTACAACTACTTTTAAAACTCAACCGGGCTTGTGTTGTCATGAGTGTTCCCTTTTTTAATAGCAAATTCATTAACATATGAAAGCGGAGATTTTGCTTTAAATCAAACATAGGTTCTGGTGACCAATTTCCTTCTAGCCCTAAGAAACTGAAAAGCTGTTACAATGTTGGTATAGACTGCCCTTCTCAAAATATACAATACAAGTGCTGATAACGTCGGTTTATGCTGCAAACGTGATGCCTTGCGTGCTCATGTTTTGTTGATTTTAGTTTATTCAAAGTACAACAACAGAGATGAGATGAGTGATGCATTGTCGGTCAGTGCTGTGCCCTGCGACGGTTTCCAGCAAAAAACTTTCACTTGTTTTCATAGTTGTTTAGTCGGCTTGTTCAAATGACTAATCTTGAGTGGTGCGGCTTGCTCAACTGACTGAACATGAAACCGTAAAAAAGTTCAATCTAAACAAATGCACACATGCGCACAGTCACAGTCACTTACTCATTGGTGTGCGGAACGGACATTCTGGTATTTTAGACCATACAAATCTTGTGATTCATAAATGACATTACATCATGGTGGTTGTTCGCAAATCCGACGGTTCCAGCAGTCGCGTATGGCTGTTTACAGTGCTGTTTGTCGTAGCATTCTACCTCGAGTCAATATTTCGCACGTATTTGTCAGCTGTGATTAGTTCGATTGAAGCGCATTTTCTCTTGACGCCAGCGAAATCTCGATTGTTGAGATCAGCACCGGACATCGGTTATGTACCGTTCGTGATACTATTCTCGTACCTTGGTTGGTTTTTTGAAACACAGTTTTTAGACAACTTATACGTTTCCGAATTGCTTTCAAGTAACTTTCGGGTAACTTCCGATTGGTTCTAAAGGGAAGACTATTCACAGCATGCACGCTGCATGAGAATTTCGATTTCGTGCGCGCGAAATCCCTGAAAGCTGTCTAGTTTTTAGTACTGCAGTCAAACTCAATAACATATCCAACTAGTTTATTGGTTGGTGATCACGTGATGCATGCATTTTGTGCAGGCATTACTGTGAAGAGGCGAAGTTTGGTGTGCACAATGCATGCATCACGATCGCCAACCAATCAGCTAGTTGGATATGTGATTCAGTCAGACTGCAGATACATGTAGTTAATGTCGCACCTCTAATTTGCAACTTTCTGTATCAATTAGTTTCTTTAGATCGCTAAAAGTTCAGCTTCTCGTTGCCGTTGCCACAGGAGCGCGCGTCAGCCGGCAACCGGCGCGATGGATTGCTGGCGGCTGTCTGCTCGCAGCGGTCGGTTATCTGCTGTTGGGCGCGACCTTTTTCATCTTTCCACAACGTCAGCCGCTCTACAACGGATCAATCATCGACGACTCTTTCCGGCCCCCGGCTCATCTTCTCGAGCCGGACGCTGATCCGAAGGAGCTACTCGACTTGCCCATGTTGAAAGTTAGTGTTTTTTTGGTTTAGGTACATTGAATATGTTTTTTTTTAATTCGTTCAACAACAAACATAAAAGTACTGCAGGACAAAGTGCCTAGTTTTGTTCGCGATATGTTGCTGCGAAAGATGGGCGTAGAAGATGATGACGATTACGAGGATGCAGGTTTATTCGATATCTGGGGTGACGATGAAGAGTCACTGACGAACAAACGACGCAAACGCGCCGTTGGTAGAAAACGATTGAAACGGTGGGACCACGTGGAGGAGGTATGTTTGCGATTTTGTGCGTTGGAACTAAAAAACAGCCTAAATCGAAAAACAAATGAAGGTTGTGCATTCTGGCATTTACGCAGGCTCCACTACGTTACGACTATCTGCTATTTCCAATGCAAATGTTGATGGGTATGCCACCTAAGAGGTCGAACTATCAAGCAAAAATCATACAAAAAATGACATCGATCATTTTTGAAGTGATGCACGACACTAAACCGGCTGAAGAGTTTTTTGAATTTCTTCAAGTTCGTGTTTGCCTTCGTTGACGGATAATTTTTGGTTTCTTTGACGTTATAAATGTTCTAAATCAGTTCCCCTGCTTTCCATTAATCTTTAGGAAACCCTTCGGGCCGGTTTACCGCCCGACGTCAAAGCGAGCATCCTACGAGGTGCCTGCGCCCCGATGGGATTCTGCAACGAAATGGTCAACACACTCAAAACCAAAGTACAGTCTGTTTGGTATACAGCAACATGCAAAACGTTAATGATCTCTAATGTATTATCCAAATGCTCTTTTTGTCGGATGTCAAGGTCGAGAAAATCAAGTGCGGCGACCGCAACACCAACAACGGTGCGTTCGTGGTTGCTTTTGTTGCACTGCTTCTCGCTGGTCTTGGTCACACGTTGCCTTGGACCATCGGCATACCGCTGATCGATGATTGTTTTGGATCAGTCGCTGCGCCTGTGGTTTTCGGTGAGGTCGATAAGAATTTGTGATTCCTAACCTTGTTGCTAACAATTAAGCAACGTTTCAGCCGTTCTCTTATTCTTCAAAATGTTTGGTCCCATCACCGGCTGGGCCCTCGGTGCCTTTGCATCTCGTTTACACTATACATTCCAAGGTTTGTATTGTGTTCTATTCGTAATTTGTTAACGTTCACAATTGGACAGTTTAAAAATACAGTGAGACTTGAAAACCGTGCAGAGGTGAACATGTCACCCATTGATACTCGGTGGATTGGCCCGTGGTGGCTCGGGTTCTTGGCGATCGGCGGTCTACTGGCTGCGTTTGCACTGATGATATTCTGCTCTGGCGCACTGCCGGTGTGTTTTTGAATGGCTGACTAGTGAATACAGAGCGCGCGAAATTTTGACTTGCCGAAAAGCGGCGAACTGGTTTTGGTCAGAATCAGGAACCCCAATTTTTGCGAAATATGTTTTTTTTTTCGAAACGGGCCTCGTTTTTTCTTGATTCACTGGCTCTGTACACTGCTAAAAGGTGACAGGTTTAATGAAACTTACTATAGATCGGAAAAAGCTTTATACGTGTCGACTTTAATGCAGCGCTAGTGCTAAACGCATTTTAACGGCAGTACTCATTCAGAAAGTCAGACTTCAACTTCACGTCGCAATGTGTGATCGAGCAACAATGCGGCTGCAGTGACGTGATCCAAATGATGCCGGTCTGCAGTCGTGCAGGCACCCCGTATTATTCGCCGTGTCATGCAGGATGCTTCGATGTGTTTATGGTGGCGCTCAGGAAAATGGTAAAAAACTTGTTTATATTGTCAGTTGAGATGAGATTCAAAAACGTAAAATTTGTAACGGGCATTCAAAAACGATGCTACTCTGAAACGGCTACTAAAACGCGTGTTTATCATATCATACATCATAACATGTGAACGCTATTATAGTTCAGTGGGCGCTTTAGTAGCCTTGCTTTTCAGTGTGCTTCTGAAAAAAAACTGAATTACGTGCTGCAGAACTTTTCGAGCTGCGCTTGCATCGACAGTGGCAGTGAAGTGCGCCGAGAATGGTGCCAAGACGATTGTCCGAAGAGAATGTTGTTTGTGATGATTGGACTGAGCTCGATGGCACTGGGCTGTGCACTGTTGCCGACACTACTGATCATGTTGAGGTTGGTTGATGTTGCTGAGATGCTCGTGAATGCTTCTGCAAAGTTTGATAATTTTTGTCATTGAGTTATGAGTTTTTGCAGAGCTGTGCCTCTTGAATGGCGCGCACTGTCTCTGGGTGTTAGCGGCTGTCTGGCCAGCATCGGTGAGGCGTCCCAATTTAGTTTTCTTTTAAATGTTGTGTCGATTCGTCCTAAAAGTCCCCAGAAAAAAATTAAAAGAAATACTTTATACGAAACAGGAACAATAATCGCGCCGATGTTCTTTGAATACCTGATTCAAAGCGCCTGCGTGCTGTGGAAACAAGACTGTGACGGTGGTAGAAACGGACCATGTGAACTGCACGACGCTACGAAACTGAGAATCCGGTGCGTGTGGGCCCAACAGCAATCTAAATCGTGTTTCTAGTTACCTCCAAGAAAAAAAAACAGACAAAAAACTGTTTCATTAAAATGTTTAGTGTTCATTGGTTTTGCACACAATTTTAAGAAAAATCATCAAAAAAATTTCAATGTTATTTATTTTAGGAAGAGATAGGAAACATTCGGAAACTTGGAGTGGTTTCCCAGTTTCCCAGTCTCTGGTGACTAGACCAGCTCTTTAGACCTCTTGAAAGAAAGCCACTATTGCGAAAAAAACATTTTATCTTGAAAAAAACAATCAAACAATCGCTCTGCAAGCAATAAGCTGCAGTCTGTTAGCTGAGTAAGGCATTCTCAGTCTTATCGGTTGGCTGTTAGATTAGGCCGTCTGGTATCTGGCGGATGAGCTGCAGATAATCGCACCGAAGCAGCCGTGCGGACGTGCGGCGAATGGCGCCAATCCGGCAAACTCAAGAAACAGCGAGACGCTGCGCTCGTCCTTGTACTCGCCAGACACTGACCCGCCGATTGCACAGGACGATATCGAGCTGAAAAATAAACACGATACACACATGCAACGATGATTCACTGCAGTTGCAGAATTGTATTTACTGCAGTCTATGCAAT
>JASANC010004300.1:0-29904 GCA_030248135.1 Theristus sp. LFF4_11
CTACGAGATACGGTAGGGCTAAAAAGGTACACTTTGCGGAAAATCGCAAAAAAACGAGGGTTTTTTAACTTCCGCACCCTAAAAACGACCTTTATAGGCATAATCAGGGGGTACTCAGGGGGTAAACCCATGTATCACGGAATGTTCCTTAGGCCCACCCACTCTTATTTGCAAACGGTGTTAACCGTCAATAGTTCGAAAGGGTATAGCCTGTTCAGTTTTTGAACGTGACGGATCTAGTATCGAAACGACGTCATGCGCTGTGCTACTGTAGCGTGTGTTATCATTTACAGCTTGGATTCAGCTCATTGCTTCTCGCGTGAAAAAAATAATGAATAAGGGCAAAGACAAACTGACATTCCGGTGCCTGTGCATCATCACAAACGAGCCTTAAAAAGCCACATGACGTCATTGTGTACGGGGACATGTTCGAATTTTTTTAAATTAAATTTAGATTAAAATCCACAGTGCACGTGCCTGCTGCCGCTCCGCCCCCACCGCCTTCAATGGCCTCCATTTGCTCAGGCAGTAGCATCATGTCGCCTTCGAATGCGCCTTCTGCTGTCGTTTCACCGGACTGTAAAAAGGCGTCATTGGTTCCTTTTTGTTTCGTTTTACTGCAGTATATTTTGTTAAACCTGTCACTTTTTTGCGGAGAATACAGAGCACGCTGGAGTTGGAGTTGCAAGAGAACATGTTTAGCCACAAACCGGAGTGTTTGATTTCAACCAAGTCAGATACAATCGTTCTTCTCACTGTACTTCAAAGTTTCGCATGCTTTGTGTTCCGCGAAAAATGACCATTTTGACAAATAGCATTCAAAAAGTCCCAATCCGAAGACAGTGCACTTTTATTAGTCAACCATTGACAGCAAACACAGCCCCGCACAAGCGATGTATGTTTTCCCTTGCTATTTGCGATGCTTACCTCATTTGAACTTTCTTCCTCTGCAAGCGTTGTTGGGCAAACAAGACAGACGAAAAACAACAAGCACAACACGTTGGCATTCATGGTGCACACTGATGACGTCAATTACAGGGTGATCAAAAAAACTCAAGAAAAAATCACTGCGTCAAATACCTACCCACTACTTCTGAAACACCTGTTTATTGTACGTACGTTGTACGGGGTGGAGAACCAAAAAAATCCAACTTCAAAAAATGCTCTCACTGGCTTGTGCTGAGATGTTTCGAACTGAAAGTTGGAACACTATTAAAACCCTTTAGGAGATTTTTCTAACCATCAAATTTTTGGGGTATGTTGCATCACTCACTACAGCAGAATACCTGGAAAACATAAAAAATCGACAGATGACTTGAAATCTGCAGATGGTTGATTTAGCGGCACCTTGTTTCGGCAATTTCATGAAAAATTTAATTTGACACCGAGTGACGATACACCAGTTCGGAAGTCCGTTTATGAGCAACGATAAGCAGTGAGATTATTTGTTTTGTGTTGATTTTGAGAAACAGTTTTTGTGTCAAAAATTGCTATTTTTTAAAAAATTCGCTGTAAAAATAAACTCAAAGGTGTAAACCAATAAAAATTAGAATTACAAATGTAGAAAGAACCTCCCGAAATGTTCTCTGACAATGTTCTAACAATTAAGGCATAAGGTCACAGCACAAGTCAGTGAGAGCATTTTGAAGTTTGAACCCCTTTTTGAACTTGAACAACTTAAAAAAAATTTTGAACAAGCGAACGCCGTGAAAAGAAAACTCTTCACGTTAAATAGCATCAATTTTTCTATTTTTAGCACCTTTTTGAATAACACGCACACATGATAATGTGAAACAAAGAAAACACTGTGGTTTATGTAGAGGTCTAAAAACTAGTTTTTATGTACCGTAAACCCGGATGAATACGCCTTAAAAATTCAGTTTTCACAGCGAGTGTGCGGCGCCCGAAAGTCGACTTTTTTTCAGAATCCTTGACTCGCAGAAGCGTCGAAAGTTTACGGTGGTTTTCTAATGGTTTTACAATGTTTTGTTTAGATCGAAATCAACATCGACACAACTTTTGCTCAACTCTGACTTATCTGCAGCGCCTGATCTTTTCTTTGTTTTTTTTTACTTTCTTTGGCTTACTTCAGTAACTTTAGGTTTTGTTTTTTTTAGATAGCGATCCATCCGCGACGTCTCCGCTCTCTGGTCTCGCGAATTCTTGTTTTTCCTGGCGCTTGTTACTGCTACACACATGTTGACCACATGTCAGTATTCTTGACATAACATAGAAATTGAATACCATAACGAACTTGTTTCAATACTTCATTTTGGATAAAAATTATGCATAAAAGGCGACACAAATAAAATTTATGGAGTGGATCACAAAAGAAACCTCCAGTTAAGTTTCAGAATCCTCAGTCCAGGGTGGGGTGACAAGGTGCAAAATCTAAAATGGTTCGTAAACGTTCTAAGCAAGATGCTGAGCTGATTTTTTGAGCGTTATTTCTGATATTTTTTGTGTTCCGTTCGTGTTCCTGTTTCCTCCTCGTTTGCCCTTAACAAATTGTGTGACGTTACACATGCCCTACGTATTTTGTTTCTGCAACAGCGGACTAGAAATCGGTGGAAAAATCATTGCTTTGCGTATCCGTACACGCTACATTTTTCATTTTCAAAATTTGTTTTTAATCCCACTTTAATCAAGATTTGGACAAAATTTTGATCAAGTTCCATCAATCCATCACAGATTGTCTAACATGTCATAATATCACGTTTTCAAAATGACCATCACACACGAAGAAAAACTGAGCATAGATTTGTTATTCGATGCATTTTGCATTTAACACGCACAACGATCGAAATAAACAACCAGTTTTTTTAGTGGAAATCACGTTCAAAACGGATGTTAGCACATTTATTGGATGCACATTCTTGTAAACACAGCTAGCTAGGTGCTGCGTTTTCTCAGCAAGCTGAGAAGCGAGATATGATGAGCAGCGAAATGAGACGAAAGGCGATAATGCTGGATTGTGTAAAAACACCCGGGCTTTTTCAAAAAAGGCTTGAGTGATGATGCATGATTTTGTGAACGGCTTGCTTTTCAAAACACGTTGTTCTGCAAAAAAACGTTTTCGTTTTCTGTGCGATGGTAAAAAGCTGGTGCATCTTTGTCCCAGCAATGTTATTTTTTTTATTTCAAAACATTTTTCTTGGCGTTACGTCATTTCGAAATGAAAAACGAGATTATTGCGAGCTTTGTGTTTCGTCCATATTCGTCAAGCTCAGGTAAAGTTTAGCTGGCAGGTTTCAAGCTGAATTGTAAACATATACTTGCTGAACTTGAGAACTGAAATTGATGAAAAAGCCGCAAAACAATTTTGCAATGACCATGAACAAATTCAGTAAAGCTACAATGCATAGCAAGCATCTGGATGTTTCGCGTGTGGCTTCAACGCGGTTTCGAATCGCTTCAAATTCGAAAATCAAAAGCGATATGCTCAATCAAGTGCAGCTCTGTCTGGGTTCCGATGCTAGCACGGTGTGCAAAAGTTGAGAGCCATTACGTGTCGGGTGCTCACATTGACACAGCCGAATCCGTGAATCCCGCACACGCAAGCTGATTGCTGTTTTACATAAATGTTTTGGTCAGGCAAAGCTCTACTTTTGTCCTCTGTTGTGAACGAAGAGCGAGGGTTGTGTGAAGATCCGTACATAGACAATACCTACGGAACACTTCGAGTAGAAAACCTGCCGTATTCCAGAGACCACTCATGAACACCGTGTATATTTTTAAGGCTAGTGTCCTGTCAATC
Organism: Theristus sp. LFF4_11; assembly: GCA_030248135.1. NCBI lineage: Eukaryota > Metazoa > Nematoda > Chromadorea > Monhysterida > Xyalidae > Theristus > Theristus sp. LFF4_11. The sequence continues at coordinate 3,758 of JASANC010004300.1, forward strand.
ATCTCATCATTGGTGACAGCCAAACCCGATTTCTGCTGACGAACGAGTGCAAAGGCGTCGCGAAAGCACGCTCAGCAATAAGCCCAAACATGACTATTATACTGGATGTTTGGAAATTTATTCGGTGTAACAGTACGGATGCACCTTCTAAAGATGAAAAAAAAACAAAGAAAAAGCTGAAAAAATAAAGCAATTTGAAACGGTAGGTTTTTAGCTGCAAACTTTTGTACATTCTGTGCATCTACCATGTTTGACTTCAGGATGCAGAAGCGTTTTGACAAGACACTGTTTTCACCAGGATGCTGCTGATGGTCATTGGCGCCGCGTGCTTGGTCTCTCGCTTGTTCATAGCAAACTTCAAGCGGAGCGCCAAAACTGCAATTTGTGCATGCTTGCTGCGGAATGCCATGGTGTACTGTGCTCTTCATTCTGCTCGTGATCAAGTGAGTGAAACTTAAAAGTGGAAAAGTTAAAACATAAGTGATATAAGGTTTGAATAATTGCAATGGAACTCCAAAACGTTATTCGATTCGACCAAATATCAGTCATTAAATTCCAAAATTACATGTTTTTATTGCGTGTCATTGCGTGGTACGGTTGCCTATCAAAAGCGGCCCGATCATAAGCGGGCCGGATCATTTGCGACCTGAACGTGTTCTTATGCGGGCCATCAATAGCAGGTCGCCCTCAATCAAAAGCGGGTCGCCCATGTTCATAAGCGGGTCATCACTTGCGGACCCCTCACGTTCATAAGCGGGTCCATCATAAGCGGGCCGCATGTGTTCAGAAGCGGGCCATGATAAGCGGGTCAATAATTGATCATAAGCGGGTCAATAATTGATCATAAGCGGGTCAATAATTGATCATAAGCGGGTCAATAATTGATCATAAGCGGGTCAATAATTGATCATAAGCGGGTCAATAATTGATCATAAGCGGGTCAATAATTGACCATAAGCGGGTCGACCCAAACTATCATCAGCGGGCCGCGCACATTCATTTTAGGCTCAATTATTGGTTATAAACGATCGTAGTTCGCACTGTGCACGCACACTACATATTGTATGTGATGCGTTCAATTGCGGACGCAAATTTTAAAAAAATAAAAATTTAAAATTTTTTTTATTGTCTCAGCCCAGGTTTAAGCCATACAAAAACAGCGAGCAATAGCACAAACCGTTTGAAATCAGCATATCAGCTGTCAAAAAATATGCAGTCAAGACCATCGGGTCAATCGTGCTCTCGGTTCTGCTGCTTGGAGTGCCAATCTGCGCCGCCATCTGGTTCATGTACTCGAAAGTACGTACTGAACTAAGTGGCCTTTGGTACATACCTTGATTTTTGCGTAGTATAGTGTGTGTTTTTTAACCTATCATTTTTTAGAAAAATACAGAGCTCGCGAAACAGAAAGAAAGAGCAGACTATAAAAGCTACATACCGTATTACCTCTAATAAACCCCCATGGGGGTTTATTTCTTCAGCGACTTCTGGGGGTGGGGGTTTATTTTGGGGGGGGGCTTTATTTTTTGGGGGGGGGGGTTTATTTGGAAACCATTTTTAGGAGTGGGCAAAATGGCAAAAATACCTTCCATGGCAGGAAGGAAGTCGCAGAAACTTCTACTCTACATAGAAATTTCCTTTTACAACAGCCTTTTGTAATGAAATTACCATTAACTCATCCATTTGGGGCCTTTGGTAGCACAATTTCATCATTTTCACTGCAACCAGCCACTGAATTCGCTGGGTATGTGTTTCAAACAGGTTTCAATAATCCCCCATGGGGGATTATTTTGGGGGGGGGGGGATTATTTGGAAACTTGTCGAGGGGGTGGGGGTTTATTTTTGGGGGGGGTTTAATTTTGGGGGGAGGGTTTAATAGAGGTAATACGGTATTTCGCCTTAAATGGAGCTTTTGGTTCCATTACTATAAAAGCCAATTCCTGTTGATTACTTTAATTCAAAATTTCACGGGCTCTGTATTTTGCCAAAACAGGACCGGTTTAACAAAAATTTGCTGTAGCTTTTTTATTATATTTGGTTATACAGTGCCAGTCATTTTTCGCTTGCGGGCGCAATTTCACGTTTTGAAGGCTGATTTTTTGCCGATTTCTGCTATTGCTCACTGTTTTTACATGGCTTTAACCTACATTATTGTCATTTGTTTGTTCACTTTTTGACGGCTGATATGCCGATTTCAAACGATTTGTGCTATTGCTCGCTGTTTTTACATGGCTTGAACCTACATGTGCGCTGAATTAAGCTTGAACCTACATTATAGTTGATGATGGGCGATTATCGTAATTATCGGTTGCACTTCTTTTCTAAAAACCGACACACTCGTTGTCGGACATTGCTAAAACGGACCTAGTATTAGGGGGTTTTTGGGGGGGGGGTTTTTTGGGGGGGTTTTGGGGGGGGGGGGGGGGGGGGGGGTTGGGGGGGGGGTTGGGGGGGGGGGGGGGGGGGGGGGGGGGGGTAGTTCTAAATCCTAATCCTAAAGCCTAATTCTAAGCCTAACATAATCCTAACCGAATCCTAACCTAAGCCAAGCTTTTCAAGAAAGAAGATGTCTGAACAATTGCGTTTTGAACAAGTTCTTATTGGGGCCGGAGCGTGTGCACGCGCGCTAGTGGATCATGAGCATGAGCATGCGGATGCGAGGTGCGCGTGCGTTTTAAAAAAGAAGCTCCAGCTAATTATCTAGGTGTAATTATGTGTGATTCTGCTATATAATGTGATCTTTTCTCTGTAATCTTGGGTTGTTCTCTAGTCCAGCAAATCGCTACTTGAAGTTTATTGTCATTTGTTTGTTTACTTTTTGACGGCTTATATGCCGATTTCAAACGGTTTGTGCTATTGCTCGCTGTTTTTGTATGGCTTGAACCTGGACTGAAACTAAAAAAATTTTAAGTTTTAATTTTTTTTAAAATCTGCGTTAGGCCCGCAATTGAACGCATCACATAGTGTGCGTGCACAGTGCGAGCTCAGACCGTTTATGATCAATAATTGACCTTAAAATGAATGTGCGCGGCCCGCCGATGATAATTTGGGTTGACCCACTTATGGTCAATTATTGACCCGCTTATGATTGGCCCGCATATGCATGTGCGCGGCCCGCTGATGATAATTTGGGTTGACCCACTTATGGTCAATTATTGACCCGCTTATGATTGGCCCGCATATGAACGTGGGCGGGCCGCTGATGATAGTTTGGGCTGACCCGCTTATGAACATGGGCGACCCGCTTATGGTCGACCCGCTTTTGATTGAGGGCGACCCGCTATAGATGGCCCGCTTATGAACGCGGCCGGCCCGCAAATGATGGCCCGTTTATGAACGACCCGCTATTTGGGCCGCTTTTGAACGACCCGGTTTTGATCGGCCCGCTTCTGATGACAAACTTGTGGTACAGTATCTCCCCGGTGGACATCTAATCTGGCGTACTGCCTGTGGATTGTTGATTTCATGCAAGCATTCTGAGAAAAAAAACTGACAGCTCTCTAAAAAAAAGTGCTGCACCAAATGACAACTGAGTTGGTGTGAATGGCATTTTACAGACTTCAAAAGGCAAAAACCACAACCGATTCAAGACGGCGTCGCGACCTTTAATCATGCTTTGAAATTCCTAGACAATTGTACACTTATTTCAGGCAAGTGTAATTTTTTTTCATTTGCAACCGGAATTTGTCTACTAGAGTGGCATTTTGACGTTTTCAGACCTCTGAGAGCGCACTAAAAATAAACGGGAGCTCAATTCGAGACAGAGATGTCAATCGCCACACACTTGGGTGCCCAAGTGCCCCCCCCCCTCACACCAGAGCGACTGCTATAGGCACGGAGCTCGCGAATGGCCCATGGCACGAAAGTGTGGCACGGTCTGTGGCCTCACCGAATCGGACACCAAATAATTGGTATCCGCGGTAGTCTGGATTTTATTTTTAGCAATTTTTACTTTCATAGATCGTCACCAAAATTGTCACCGAAATGTTCGCAAAAATGGCCAGCGATATGGTCACCAAAAAGTATGGTCACCAAAATAATCACCACTAGTATAATCCACCAAATGTCGTGAAGAACCTACCGGAAATAACGGTTACAAAACCATACATTCTCTTTCACCTTTCCCTTTCACCCCACTTCAACATACAACTTTTCTACTACTGGATGAATACGTACATAATTAATTCTCACGGTATATCTAAAGAAGGTTGGTTTCCCACACATGATTTTAATGGATGTGTCTTTTCAGTGGTTCAAAAGTTGTCCAAGAATAAAACGCATGAAGCAAACATCGCGGCTGTACACAACACCAAATTGGATTTTTTTACGCGGTGGTTGGATTACTGTACAACGGTGTGCTCAATGACACGTTTGCTGGGTGCTCTCCGTAATGAACGTCTGGACATAAAAGAGCACCAAAAATTGTTTCACAACATTCTGACCACAGCGTATCCGCTCGTGTACGTTTTCCCACTTTCATTTCGGCACACTGATGTGGGCGGCCACTACATGTGCGCAGAAGGTTACTGTATCCCTGTACTCCAATCTCCAGCCCACTCAACATGGAAAGACGGTCCTTGATTGTGAACGACCGTTTGGACGCCCAGGGCCGGGATATGGGCATATTTTGAAAACCACAAAAGCCGCCGCGGTTTGCTTGCAGTGTTAAGGCAGCCACGGCAACAAAACGCCTGGAAGATCTCGCATAATGCATAATCGCACAAATCTCCCATGCACCACCGGTCGTATATGCATGTATATTTGTATGTCAGAGGCTGCACTAACGAACGTACATTGTACAATGTATGTAACGTTAAAGGGGACGTAAAACAAGCCCGTTCAAAGCGTTGCAGAAACATCGGCCACAAAAACCGCCTCTGGCCCTTGTATTTATTACGGTTTTCTCTGAAATCTGATCACCCTGTATTTGCTTCGAGTCCGAATACAAATGGCACATATAAAACCACGGAAACCAGTACCCAGAAACCGTGTAGCTTATTGAATAAACGATATGATAAAACCAAGCTATTCTGCGTCATCAAATACATGGCATCCCCTGCGGGAGCCTTGGCGAATCGCGAATGCCACATTTTGATACGTGAAGACGGAAGAAAATCCCGCAGACTTTGCAACACGAAAATTACAGGCGAGGGAAGTCGCTGACTTGAACCACACGTGGTGGATCGGTCCCGCATTCCTTCGGAAAAACGAAGACGAATGGACGCCGAGTGAAGTGCCTGAAATAACGCAAGACTTGATCGGATGAAATCAGTCGCGACGAAAAAAAAGGAACCAACGTGTCATTGAAATCACCACGGGAGCAGTGACACAGATGATCGGCCGAATACGAGCAGTCATACAGGCACACAGCAGCCACTAAGTCCGTGCCTCAGTCAAGTGAACCGGCAAAACGGTCAGGGCGCAACACACGAAGTCGCCCGATCAGGCGCCCGCTATGCGGGTGGTTCAGGAACTGAACACGCTCATTGACAAGCGACTAGAAGCACGAGCGACCTTCCGCGGCAAAGTCTCGCCGTTGGCCCTGGAGCGCTTCGCCAGCAACTCGGTCAAGCGATTCCGCTGGCTGCCCGTGCTGGCAGCAAACACCCGGCGTTCAAGGTGTTCCCCTTCTACTAATGCCGCTCTGAGGGCACACGTGAACAAGCTGATTTGCTGGTCGGCTCCAGTGATGTCAGTGAGCAGGCTCAGGGTCGCACGCTCACTGAATTCCTGGACTTTGTAGCCTGGGACGCATTGGCTCACCTCATTTGGGCCCAAGAGATGAATCAGCCATTACTTGATACTTGAACGACTGTTTTTTTTCGTTCTGATTGCTGCATGAAGAAGCCGTTGCTTATTGAATAAACGATATAATAAAACCAAGCTATTCTGCGTCATCAAATACGCAGAATTTTAGAATCTTAGAATCTTATACGTATTTTATAATATTCTAAAAAACGGAAAATTTTGTAGAAAATGTGTGACTTGCATACATCTGCAATTGAAGCGGGGGTGAGTTCTTTGCTGCAAAACTGTTGCGCGTTTTGTTGGCAACTTTTTTATTTCAGGACACAGAAGAACGCTTGAAGACGACATCATGGAAGTGCAACTCAAGAATGTCAACAAGTGGCACTGACGATAATAATAAAACACCGAAGACGAACACTGCAAAAGTAAAAAGTGAGAGAATTCCGCGCAGACTATCATCCAATGACGCATTTGATTGACCCACGGCACTCCGCCTCGAAATGAATCGTTCCAAACAACGCCAACGATTACGGTCGATCACATCCGCAGTCTCAGTTCAAAACCGGTGCCCACCAGGCTGCGTACAGTGTGCCGCAGAGCCAGCAACACAAGCGTGTCATTCAAAAAGGCACTGTGGTGAAATACAACATCAAAATAATGGTGAATGACCCCCGTGTCTGAATGACCTGCCAAGGTTTCAGCGATTATAAGCCGACTTGAAGACGATTATAAGTCAAGAAATGCAGTCATGGCTTTGAAAATTACGTCGTTTTTTAAATGAAATTAATTTTGTGATATTATTACTACCCTACCAACGGTCACGGACAGATTTGTGATACAGTCCGTGAGTAATGTTTTGTCTTTGCATCATGCGCTAACAGTCACGCTACACGGAATGTTTTGGTTCGGTTGTACAATGTTTGTTTGGTTTTTTTCATGTAACGTGTGCTTAAAAATTTCTGTTTTATCTGCAATTTGGAAGAACGTTTTGCTCGTTGGCTTTTTGAAACTATCGCGTCTGATTTTTGCGTCTGAAAAATAAAGAAAAAGTGTTGCATACAACGTGTTATATAATTAGCGCCGAGACACCAACAAATAGCAACGTCCAGGAACGTGTGTCGACCGCCGACGCACGATTTTTGGTCAGTTTGTGGTCATAATCAGCGACAAAATGCTGCCGCTGTTTCAGCCAGACACTGGATTGCGGAGAGCTAAGAAAGTTGAAATTTAAAGTTCGTCACCGATTCAATGGGCGCGATCGATAACACCACAACGTCGGCACTCGCATGGCATTGCAGACCGCGCAGGCTAATTGGTGTGTCAGACGTGAGAAAAAGGCCGCTAATTATAATCGTGACTCGCGCCCGCACGCTTTCAACGTTGGTGACAAAGTCTACCTACGCATGGTAGCGCTAGCAAAAGGGGTAGCCCTCAAACTCGCACCCAAATGGAAGAGCCGTTTTACAGTCGCAGCGCTCACCAACGCGCGCATTGTGCCTTTTGGCTGTGACGGCCCACTCGAAACAGTGCGTGTAAATCGCGTAAAAATTGCAGAACCAGCAAGCGCAAGCGCCGGAACAACCGCAAGCTCCGAAACGATCCTTCGACCAATGAGCACAACACCGCAGGTTCGCCGATCCCAGCAAATTGCGGACAAGCGCACATTAAGTCACACAGGAGTGTGACACACACGCACTGCAAAGTGTGACACTCACGCACTGGAAAGTGTGACACACACGCACTGCAAAGTGAGACACACACGCACTGCAAAGTGTGACACACACGCACTGCAAAGTGTGACACACACGCACTGCAAAGTGTGACACACAAGCACTGCAAAGTGTGACACACACGCACTGCAAAGTGTGACACACACGCACTGCAAAGTGTGACACACACGCACTGCAAAGTGTGACACACACGCACTGCAAAGTGTGACACACACGCACTGCAAAGTGTGACACACACGCACTGCAAAGTGTGACACACACGCACTGCAAAGTGTGACACACACGCACTGCAAAGTGTAACACACACGCACGGCAAAGTGTGACACACACGCACTGCTAAGTGTGACACACACCACGCAACACACACGCACTGCAAAGTGTGACACACACGCACTGCAAAGTGTAACACACACGCACTGCAAAGTGTAACACACACGCACTGCAAAGTGTAACACACACGCACTGCAAAGTGTAACACACACGCACTGCAAAGTGTGACACACACGCACTGCAAAGTGTGACACACACGCACTGCAAAGTGTAACACACACGCACTGCAAAGTGTGACACACACGCACTGCAAAGTGTGACACACACGCACTGCAAAGTGTAACACACACGCACTGCAAAGTGTAACACACACACACTGCAAAGTGTAACACACACGCACTGCAAAGTGTAACACACACGCACTGCAAAGTGTAACACACACGCACTGCAAAGTGTGACACACACGCACACCAAAGTGTAACACACACGCACTGCAAAGTGTAACACACACACACTGCAAAGTGTAACACACACGCACTGCAAAGTGTAACACACACGCACTGCAAAGTGTAACACACACGCACTGCAAAGTGTAACACACACGCACTGCAAAGTGTGACACACACGCACTGCAAAGTGTAACACACACGCACTGCAAAGTGTGACACACACGCACTGCAAAGTGTGACACACACGCACTGCAAAGTGTAACACACACGCACTGCAAAGTGTAACACACACGCACTGCAAAGTGTAACACACACGCACTCTCGCACTGTAAAACACGCAGTCCCTCATTTCACTGGCACGTCGTCAGTAACGCCAGCCAAAGGTTCTTTAATCTTTAAAAAATTGTTATGTGAAAGACATACTATCCAATTCTTAATGTTTGTTTTTGTAAGTTTTTTGCGTTTTTGTTTGGAATGTAATCTTTTTTTATTTTGTGCAGAATGTTGTTATAAATTGTAATTTTTCTTGTGTTTCTGGGCCAGTTGTGTTGTGTGCGCAAACGCCAATAAAACTTTGATTTGAATACTTATGCGCAAATGAAAAAAAAATTAAGGAATCTCTCGCAATGCTCAACAAGTCCAAATAATCGACAGCGACCTGAACTACGAGATGCGCCCGGCTGCCGAGACGACGTTCGCAGAGGCCTTTAGGGCTGGCAGAGAATGAAGTGCAGCACTGCACGTGTCAAAACCGAAACTGCAAACAAGCTGGCCCCGCTCAACAAACCGTGACCATCGAAAACATTGGGGCGCCGTACTTAGTGCTGTACTACAGTGATCTGTTCCAACTGGGCACAAATCAGCAGCTTCAGCGACACGACCCTGTTTGGGCGTGCGTGCATCCTGAGAACGTAACAGTCGGCAACCACGTGTACCAGCTGATGGACGTGGTGTGTCATGATGGGCAGACGCCGAACTTTGGTCACTACTGGTGCTGGCGTCGTCACCGAACACAAGATTTTTTGTTTATTTGTCCGATGATACTCCAGAGAGAATGCCACAAAAAATGAATAAGTCTGAAGATTGTGCGCGTGGTTACATTTATTTTTTCAAACTGCGTTTATTTTTTCTATGGTTTCACATTTGGCCAACGCAGGGCAAACTTGTTCGATTATTAAAATCATGTGGATCTTCTTGATTGAGTGTGCCTTTTTAATTCATGCGTTAATTGACTGTTATGCGATTGGATTGAGCAAAAGAAGATTCAGATTTTATAGAGTAATTTTGTGTGTTTTTGCAAAATTTTCATTGGCTGTGGTTCAGTTTTCAAATTTTATGCGTCTCCCGCATTTTTAGATAATATTCTGATTTTTACATAAGCCCCGAAGGTCGGACCAAATTCACATTTCGTTGGGCACCTGAACTTTACATTCGGCAACAACACAGGTTTTTCATTTTTCGTTTTGGACCTATTTCGCCTATGCTTTTTCTACGGCGGATTCGCCCGACATCGTCACGATTCAGTATGTAGAGTGCTCACATAAGAAACCTAATCCAAAATAAGTGATCAGAGCATTGAATTACCGCGGACTACACCAGTTTCTCATTTTTCGTTCCTGGACCGATTTCGCCAATTTCCACGGCCTATTCGCCCGAAATCGTCACGATTTAGTATCTAGAGTTGCTCACATAAGAAACCTAACCCAAAATCCGTGATCAGAGCATTGAATTACCCTGGAAAACACAGTTTTCTTGTTTTTCATTTCTGGACCGATTTCGCCAATTTCCACGGCTGATTAGCCCGAACTTGTCACGATTCAGTATCTAGAGTTGCTCACATAAAAAAACCTGACCCAAAATTCGTGATCAGCCATATTCCGTACACATCAATTCCACAAACGCAAAATTATGCCACAAACCCACAGCCCCACAGCTGCTCTTTCAAGTTTCAAGATACCGACCCTCATTAAAAAAACTATTACCGCCAGAAAATTTATGACACAGAACGAAAACCGTGTTGGAGTTTTTGTAAATTGAAAAATCTAAAAAAACTGCCGTACAATTGCATCTTCGAGTGTTTTCTGTTCGCGGACTTTCCTTGGGTTGTTTTCCTTTGTTTTCCTTGGGTTCTGCGTTCTGAAACTTCTTTTCGCGCGCAATCGGTCCTTTACCTATTTTTTAAAGATTGAACTTTTCGTTGCCATACCGTAAAGCCTTGCGTATAGACTTCTCCCGTTTATAAGACCTGCCCCAAAAGTGGGCGGAGTGTCACACTACGGGAAAATAAAAACAACTGAAACTTTTGACTTGTCAAAGAAGTCTTTACGATATTTGTGTTAAAAGTTCAGTTTTGAAACAGTCAACATATGGTACATCATGCGTGAATAGGCACGCTTGAATTTGGTATTTTTTATATCAACAGCAATTGTGAAATCAACGGTATTTTTCAGATGTGTTTTTTAATGTCTGTGCCGTTTTTTGTGCCGCTTTGTTCTTTTTTTCAGTTATTCAAAAATAAATATTTTTCAGTGTAAAATAAAAATAATTTTTTTTTGAAACCATGCCACTCGAAACACCGTTGCTGCTTTATGTTATCATTCTTTTTTCCAACTGCCACAATGTTTGTACTGGGGAAGGTCAAACGGACAACAATGAAACAGCGATTGACTGTAACGGTGAGGCTTTATTTGTGATAATGTAGTTAGGTTTACCACTATATCTGAATCGTTTTGTTTTATGATGTCATTGTTTTGTGTTTTATGTTGTTTCGTTTGGTCTATAACGCGCTACCACTTTCGCCACGATGGTGACAATTAACCGTAGTTTGTTCTGTCTTTGCGTTCTTTCACCAGATCGCCGAATGATTTTCGACCCAGTGACACAAAGCGCAATTCGTCTGCTCAACGTCACCGCAACTGACGATGACGTCATTGTGGCATTCATCAGTTTGGCGTATCCAAATGGTGCGTTGCGAATAGAAATTCTGTCACGGATTTTGAGAGTTTGTATTTCAAAATGTTTCATAAGTTGCTCAGTTTTATTCAGGAATGCAAATGAACTTATTATATCAGCCTGTTAGAACTGTACTAAAATGAGAACGAATAATTAGCATTTTAGCGTATCATTTTTCTGCAGAAAACATGCATTCTGGGATTTTTTTCTCTACCCACCCCTCCTCACGTTTAATGTATGCCAAGTTAACTTATCGATTTCTGAAACACACTGGTATAGCGCCACAGCCGTTTCCCCCGTGTTTCACGCACATTTCTATAATGGCACTTTTTTATAGAAGTAATGTTTCTAAATTCGCATAAAAGACCGAATGCACGAGCAACTTTTTTAACGCTTTTTTTCTCGTTGCAGCCATAGCGCAGCGGTATCGCTCCCGCTTAGGAGGGCGGGGGCCTTAGGGGAACGGATCCCATCGTTGCAAGAAAACTTTAAATTTTTTATTGTTTTCGGTCAAACTTCGTGCTTGTCAGCAAGCTGCGTTCCCCTGACCTATTCCTGACTTCATAAATAAATGGAATAGCCAAGTAAACATGGCATTTTTTCAAGATGCAAGGAGCGCGCGGAATTTGAATGAAAGAAAAAATAGTTTCTATAAGCCAACAGTGCATCAAATTAATCGGTTTTTCAAATCTGCGACCAATTCCGCCGTGATGGAGAATACAAGAACTGCCTTTTTTGTTCGGCGATACTATACGTAATACAGCAGTGTTTTAGCGATACAGTTTGTGTTTTAGCGCGAGAAAGCTCAGACACATACGCTTCATACAATTTGTTAAATAGTTTTGAAATTTCTTTTGTAAAAAGCGACGGATAAAGAACTACCGTAAAGTCTTGCATATAAGGTCTCCTTATATAAATTTGAAAATCAAAAATTTCTGAAAAAAAGTGGAATTTTGTGTGACAGTGACAGACTTATAAGTGGGAGGTGGTTTTATAAAGCGAAGATTAGGAAGTCCGGGCCTTATAAACGGGGGGGGGGTGAAATTTCGACCAAGTCAAAATTTGAATTTTTTGGTTTCCCGCCGTGTGACACTCCGCCCACTTTTGGGTGGAGTCTTATAAGTGGGAGGAACTTTATACAGGCAAGACTTTACGGTATTGAGGTCTTTTATCAATTTTTAGGTTCCCGATTAGAAAATCTTGTGTTCGACACGTTTCAACATGACCGCCAGTGTGATCGCCCCGACGTGGTTGTGCCTGGGTCGATTCTTCAGTCGTACACCATGGTCGGTTGCTAGTTCTAAAACTACTTCTTCTCTCTACTCTACTCTTTCATCATTCTTCTCTACTCGTTTACTCAAAAGAAACCACCGGACTGAACATTGTTTTCCCACTGTTACTTCAGACAATCATAAAAACCACAGGACAACCCCCACTAGCGCGAACTGAATATCCAAAAATCTACATGTACATGGAATGCACTATTGATATTGCGGTAAGTGATGTCAGCAAATACGATATTATTGTGTTGCTTGGGTACTGGGTTCGCGACAGCTTTTTGTTTCGTCCGGTGAAATACCCAATCCAAAATCGGCCAATCCGTTTCCCGCGTACCTTTGTTATTATCTTTTCATGCAAAGGATGCTGAGTAATGTTGAATGGATCTGTGGAAAATGCCGCACAGCTGAATACTGAATACGCTGTTTCGCGCATAAATGCAGTCCGAATATGAATTAAAATGATTTTATTGCGCGAAAAAGAATCTGATTTGTTTTTTTTTGCATTTTCTTGCACAAAACTGCCGTTAGATAACGTTCGGTTTTGCTGGTTTCAATTGCCGCTCAGCCGTGAAACATTCTCCCTATCTGTGCGTGCAAATACGTTTGGCGACACGTTCATTAAGAGAAAGATAATAAATATAAGTATATGACCAGATTAACTTTTTCTAAACACTTTTTTTATTTTTCAGTACTTATCGGTTTACGATGAAGAGTGTGACAAGAATCACAACATTCCGCAAAGCAAATCAATATTTTCGGTCGTTCTGGGTTAGTTTCCCTCTAAAATAAGTTTGAATTTAGCTCAGAAACCCATTCTAGCAATGGTACACATTTTTTCGTTTCGTTTATTTGCTGCAATCATTACTTTGCTCTCGTACAAAAAAGTCGAACAGATATCATGCTAAAAATTGCTTTTTTCATGCCCGTACGCGCGTTGCCTGTTTTATGTCGATTTCTGCACCATGCCCATAAAAAAGACGGTGGCTTAACTGTATTTTCACCCACCACGGTCCTTCTTGGCAAGAAAATGCGCATAGCCCGGGAAATGGCATTGGAATCGGAAAAGAGAGTTTGGGCGCGTGATCGTACCATTTTTAGGGGTTTAGGGCTTTTCTTTTCGCCTCTTCACTTTAGGGTATTATTGAACTGTTTCTGCAGATTGCGAGCGTATTCCGGGGGCGGACTGTTTACCGGACCACAGAAATTGAAAGCCAAACGATTGGAGTGAGAGAAAATCTGTGATGTTTCTTGTATTTGTTTGACCGTTCAAAACATATTGGGCGTGATTTATTGGAGAAATAGTACAATATTCATCAACACAACGTGCTTGATTGAGTGTTGATTGGATATAAGTGCCGGTAATCCGCTCTGAACTTGAGAATACATAACATTGCATTATATGGCTAACATTCCCTCGCGCGCTTTTTTCAAATTTGCTCGCTGCCTCCAGCGAGCATACTATAAGCTACAAACCTGCTCCTGTGCACACGAAACGAACACCTAAAGTTGTGCTTGGAGCCGCGAAAAATTTTTTATCCGACTGCTTTTCATACGCTGTAGACAGGAATAACCTATTCTAAAATTTATGTTACTTATTTTCCTTGTTTTTTTTCAGGTATGTAATCAACATGTGTTCGCCCTTTCAATTTTTACCTGCGACACTTTCACAGTCGAACAAAAATGTTTCCTGGGGTAATTTCATTCATAGATTTTGCTCTTTGGGTTAATTTTTTGCCCCGACCTTGTTTTTGGGTAAAAATTGGGCATTTTTAATAGTTCGCAGGGTTTTCACCTGGTTTTAAGTGTTCGCCCTTTCAATTTTTAGCTGAAACACTGTCACAGTTGAACAAAAATGTTTCCCAGGGTAATTTCATCCGTAGATTCTGAAAATTTAGTTTATTTTTTTGCCCGGGCATTTTTTGGGTCAAAATTGTGCGTTTTTTAAAGTTGGTAGCATTTTGACTGGGTATAAGTTTTTCAGTCTTACAAATTTTGTCTGAGCTACGAAAAATAGGAGAAATGTTTAGTCCGTAGGAATTCAATGCGCTGATCACGGATTTTGGGTTAGTTTTTTACGTGAGCAACTCTAGATGCTGAATCGTCACGATTTCGGGCGAATCCGCCGTAGAAATCGGCGAATTCGGCCCAGGAACGAAAAACAAGAAACGGGTGTTTTCCAGGGTAATTCAATGCGCTGATCACGAATTTTGGGTTAGTTTTTTTTACGTGATCAACTGTAGATGCTGAATCGTGACGATTTCGGGCGAATCGGCCGTGGAAATTGGCGAAATCGGTCCAGGAACGAAAAACAAGAAAATGGTGTTTTCCAGGGTAATTCAATGCGCTGGTCACGAAATTTGGGTTAGTTTTTTGCGTGAGCAACTCTAGATGCTGAATCGTGACGATTTCGGGCGAATCGGACGTGGAAGTTGGCGAAATCGGTCCAGGAACGAAAAACAAGAAAAGGGTGTTTTCCAGGGTAATTCAATGAGCTGATCACGAATTTTGGATTAGTTTTTTTACGTGAGCAACTCTAGATGCTGAATTGTGACGATTTCGGGCGAATCGGCCGTGGAAATTGGCGAAGCGGTCCAGGAACAAAAAACAAGAAAAGGGTGTTTTCCAGGGTAACTCAATGCGCTGATCACGAATTTTGGGTTAGTTTTCTTACGTGAGCAACTCTAGATGCTGAATCGTGACGACTTCGGGCGAATCGGCCGTGGAAGTTGGCGAAATCGGTCCAGAAACAAAAAAAGGGTGTTTTCCAGGGTAATTCAATGCACTGATCCCGGATTTTGGGTTAGTTTTTTATGTGAACAACTCTAGATACTAAATCGTGACGATTTCGGACGAATCGGCCGTGGAAATTGGTGAAATCGGTCCAGAAACGAAAAACCAGAAAAGGGTGTTTTTCAGGGTAATTCAATGCACTGATCCTGGATTTTGGGTTAGTTTTTTATGTGAACAACTCGAGATACTAAATCGTAACGATTTCGGGCGAATCGGCCGTGGAAATTGGTGAAATCGGTCCAGAAACGAAAAACCAGAAAAAAATGTTTTTCAGGGTAATTCAATGCACTGATCCCGGATTTTGGGTTAGTTTTTTATGTGAGCAACTCTAGATACTGAATCGTGACGATTTTTGGCGAATCGGCCGTGGAAGTTGGCGAAATCGGTCCAGAAACGAAAAACAAGAAAAGGGTGTTTCCCAGGGTAATTCAATGCACTGATCCTGGATTTTGGGTTAGTTTTTTATGTGAACAACTCGAGATACTAAATCGTAACGATTTCGGGCGAATCGGCCGTGGAAATTGGTGAAATCGGTCCAGAAACGAAAAACCAGAAAAAAGTGTTTTTCAGGGTAATTCAATGCACTGATCCCGGATTTTGGGTTAGTTCTTTATGTGAGCAACTCTAGATACTGAATCGTGACGATTTTGGGCGAATCGGCCGTGGAAGTTGGCGAAATCGGTCCACAAACGAAAAACAAGAAAAGGGTGTTTCCCAGGGTAATTCAATGCGCTGATCACGGATTTTGGGTTAGTTTTTTATGTGAGCAACTCTAGATACTGAATCGTGACGATTTCGGGCGAACCGCCGTGGAAATTAGCGAAATCGGTCCAAATACAAAAAAACTGTGTTGTCCATGGTAATTCATTGCGCCGATCACGGCTTTTGGGTCAGTTTTCTTATGTGAGCAATTCCAGATAGTGAATCGTGAAGATGTCGGGCGAATCGGCCGTAGAAATGGCATAGGCGAAATCGGCCCAAAAACGAAAAATGAAAACCCTGAGGTATCCGGGGTTTAGAAGAATGTGTGACCAACGAGATGTGAATTTGGTTCGTCCTTCGGGACTTATTTAAAAGTCAGAATGCGATTGCAAATCACGATAACAGGGTTATAAAAGAATCATTTTTGACATAGAATTGACACCGAATCGAAAAGCATAAAAACAAACACGTTTGAAAAGCACTTTCAAAAATCGAGCGGGTTCCCGAGCTAAAAATGAAAGCGGAACGCTTGCCCCAAACAATAAACGGTATCAACGCATGAAAGAAGGCCTTGGTTAAAAAATCAACACGTTTCCCGTTCCAGGAAAACAGAAGCAAATGTCGATTAATCCGCGGGTGCACCTTGCTGTTAACAAAATCGCAAACTTTTTACCCGGGCCGTAGGCACGGGTCAACTGCTAGTATTATCTAAAAATGCGGGAGACGCATATAAAAGGAGGAATATGGCTTTGTGTAAGCAGTGAGAGACTTGGCTCGACAACTCTTTTCAAGTCTGATATGGTACACACGGATACAAGTACATAAGAGCCATATTTTT
Source organism: Theristus sp. LFF4_11 (assembly GCA_030248135.1). Classification (NCBI taxonomy): domain Eukaryota; kingdom Metazoa; phylum Nematoda; class Chromadorea; order Monhysterida; family Xyalidae; genus Theristus; species Theristus sp. LFF4_11. The sequence goes on from JASANC010004300.1 coordinate 20,517, forward strand.
GCGCCGTTTATTCACTATTTCGGTTGCACATGTACTTTGTAGACAATTAAAACTTCAACATTTGCGGTATTTCGGGCATTTAGCGACCACTAAAACCACCAAAATAACGATCAGACTTCAGATCGCTGATACTGGTTTGCCCAGGACAAAGTGTATAGCAGAGGCATTAGTGAACGCAAGGTCTCCTTCTGTGGCAAAGGCAACGACTCACGGGACAGACAGTTTATCCTGCCGCTAGAGTTTGGTAAAAAGGCTGAAAATCAACGGAAGACAACACCTTTTTGTCACTGATGCTGGTGTGTACACAGCGATGCGTACGTTAGCAACGATAAAACCACGTGAAACAATGTTTTGCAGTCTCTGATTTTTCTGTTTTTGCACAGAATTTACAGATTCTTGATTTACAGAAGTTCTGCACAGAATTTGCACAGAATTTCGCACATGATGTGATTTCGGACTAAACTGGAAAGGACAGTTAAAAAATAATTTTAAAACTGTTTTACACTTTTCAGTAAAACAAACGCGGCGCAAAAATATAGCTTTTATGTACTTGTGTCCGTGTGTACCACATCAGAGACTTGAAAAGAGTTCCGAGCCAAGTCTCTCACTGCTTACACAAAGCCATATTCCTCCTTTTATATGCGTCTCCCGCATTTTTAGATAATATTTAAAATCATGTGTCTCTTCTTGATTGAGTGTGCCTTTAATTCATGCGATAATTGTTATGCGATTGGATAGAGCAAAAGAAGATTTAGATTTTACAGGGTAATTTTGTGTGTTTTTGCAAAATTTTCATTGGCTGTGGGTTCAGTTTCCAAATTTTATGCGTCTCCCGCATTTTTAGATAATATTCTGACTTTTACATAAGCCCCGAAGGTCGGACCAAATTCACATTTCGTTGGGCACACATTCTTCTGAACTTTACATTCGGCAACAACACAGGTTTTTCATTTTTCGTTACACGTCAAACTTGACACACAATCGGGTTTCTGAACGTCTTTTTTCTTTCGTTCAAATTTCGCGCCCTCCTTGAACCTGGAAAAAGCTGCCATGTTTAATCAGCCATATTCCGTACACATCAATTCCACAAACGCAAAATTATGCCACAAACCCACAGCCCCACAGCTGGTCTTTCAATTCTCAAGATACCGACCCTCATTAAAAAACTATTACCGCCAGAAAATTTATGACACAGAACGAAAACCGTGTTGAAGTTTTTGTAAACGGAAAAATCTAAAAAAAAACTGCCGATACAATTGCATCTTCGAGTGTTTTCTGTTCGCAGACTTTCGTTTCCTTGGGTTCTGCGTTCTGAAACTTCTTTTCGCGCGTGGTCGGTCCTTTACCTATTTTTTAAAGATTGAACTTTTCGTTGCCATACCGTAAAGCCTTGCGCATAGACTTCTCCCGTTTATAAGACCTGCCCCAAAAGTGGGCGGAGTGTCACACTACGGGAAAATAAAAACAACTAAAAATTTTGACTTGTCAAAGAAGTCTTTACGATATTTGTGTTTTTAAAAGTTCAGTTTTGAGACAGTCAACATATAGTACATCATGCGTGAATAGGCACGCTTGAATTTGGTATTTTTTATATCAACGGTAATTGTGAAATCAACGGTATTTTTCAGATGTGTTTTTTAATGTCTGTGCCGCTTTTTGTGCCGCTTTGTTCTTTTTTCAGTTATTCAAAAATGAATATTTTTCAGTGTAAAATTAAAAAAAAAATTTTTTTTGAAAACATGCTACTCGACACACCGTTGCTGCTTTATTTTGTCATTCTTTTTTCCAACTGCCACAATGTTTGTACTGGGGAAGGTCAAACGGACAACAATGAAACAGCGATTGACTGTAACGGTGAGGCATTATTTGTGATAATGTATTATCTTTTCGTACGAAGGAGGCGGAGTAATGTTGAATGATGTGTGGAAAACCCGCATAGCTGAAAAAAATGTTTCGCGCCAGAACGTGGTTCGAATATGAATTAAAATAAATTTTGTTCAGTGAGAAAAGATTCTGACTGTTTTTTTCTCAATTGCTTGCACAAATCTGTCGTCAGAATACGTTAACTTTTGCTGATTTAAAATTGCCGCGCAGCCATGAAACATTTTTTCCATCTGTGCTGCAAACGCATATTGGGTCACGTTTAATAAGAAAGATAATAGTGAGGTTTACCACCATCTGAATCGTTTTGTTTTATGATGTCATTGTTTTGTGTTTTATGTTGTTTCGTTTGGAGTTTCGAACTCGTACTCATACTCCACGCCAAAACGTATCCTTTTGGTCGGTGCGCATTTTCGTGCAATTTTCTGCGCCATATGGTTTTTTTCATGGCATTTTCGTGCCATCCTAAATGTCACATTCGCTGATGCACATATCGAAGCCTCACTGGTAGGTCGATGGACCATCGCTGTGTTGTTTTTTGGCCAGTTTTCTACACTCACTTATGTGACATGAAAATGTTCAGGACAGAACACAAAAAAAACACACGACAATACTTTTTGGCGCGACTTTAACAAAGCCGCTGACAATAAAGCTCAATGGTGTCACAAAAAGCGTCACAACACACTTGCCATTCTACGTTTTTCCCAGATCGCAGGATGATTTACCCAGACAGAGCAAACGCCATTCACCTCGTCAATGTCACCACAGTCGATGACGTCATTGTGGCGTTCATCAGTTTGGCGTATCCGAATGGCAAGTAACACACAATAGATATGCATGCCCTATTAAAAAACTAAAAACGCTCATAAATTTTTCAGGTACGCGAATGGAAAATCTTGCTTTCGAGATCCATTCAGAAATTGTGCAACACTGCAGAATTCGCGCGGTATCGGGGAAACTTTACAGGGCGCCTATTCTGGTAAATCTGTGAGTACAGGGTGTGAGTAGAAAAACAGTACTACATTGTAAAATGGTTATTTTTGATTGCAAACATTGACCAGATTCGCCGAAATTTTTAACAGTGAACTTCTCACAAATTAGAACTCCAGTTACATTGTAGGATGGCTTTATCTCTGCATGAGTTACAAAAATTCGCACATTTTACTGTTTTACTTTCTGTTTTCTTTTTGCATACTGTAAATCACAATAACATTTTGATCAAGAAAAGAAGAACACAGAATGATGAAGGAAATCTTGACTATTTTTAGTAATATTTTTACGTCAGACAATTGTAAACGGATCCTCCCAACCACCGTTAGCTCGAATCGAAATTGCGAAATATTACTTGAACAAGGGTTGCACGTACCATGCTTGGGTAAGCTGTCCTTTATAAAGTTTTTCGGTTTCTCATGCTGCATACGAGACGGTAACATTTTGAAATTTTTTTTGCATTTCAGTACATGTCGGTTAAGGATCACGAATGTCAGAAGGTGCACAATATCATGAAACTGCTGACAATTGATCTGGGTAAGAGTGTTCTATTAATCTTCGAATTCATTGTCCATCTTAGTTTTTTCTTTGTTTCGTTTTGTTGTTTTTTTGTTTTCCAATGTCTTTTTTCCGATTAAATGTGAATAATTGTTTGGTTGCAAAAATACCGCACAACCAAAAATTACGCCAAAGAAAAATGTTTACGTAAATAAACGAAAGAACGCGACTTTTGACAATGTTTTTTAAGTTAGGGTTATCTTTAACCCAGAGCGTACAGAACGCCGTCGAGTGGAGCATAACCTATCGTATCGGATATAAGTAATTTGCCCTGAACTTCAAAATAACATTTCACTGTTTCAGCTGTGAATACACCGTCAAATGTTCTGCTGTAAAATACCGTATTACCCCCATTAAACCCTCCCCCCACCATTAATCCCCACCCCCCCCCACAAATAGTCCCCCATGGGGGTTTTAAAATTGGAAACCTGTTTGAAACACATACCCAGCGAATTCAGTGGCTGAATGCAGTGACATTGGTGAAATTGTGCTACCAAAGGCCCCGAAGGGATGAGTTAATGGTAATTTCATTGCAAAAGGCTGTTACAAAAGGAAATCTCTTTGAAAAGTAGAAGTTTCTGCGACTTTCATGCCTGCCATGCAAGGTATTTTTGCCATTTTTCAACAAACCCCACCCCTAGAATTTGTTTGTAAATTAACCCCCCCCCCCCCTCCGACCAATAAACCCCACCCCTAAAAGCTGCTGACGTACAAATCCCCCATAGGGGTTTATTGGAGATAATACGGTAATGAATTTATGTTTGATAGTTTTTTCAACAATGTTTTTTTTTATTCTTTTCAGTGTACTCAGTTGGTCTTGTTTTATTGTTTTTATTTTGATAACTTCAGTTAACCTTTTTCAATTTTTTGCTGGTCCCTTTCTGCCTTCCGAACTTTGCAACTGATAAATATGACAGTATTCAGTTCTGTCTAATATCAAATTTCAAATGAAAAAGTCTGTCTGTTCAACATAAATAAGCAAGCAATGCATGATTTTTGGTTTAATCAGAAAAGGAAAAAGTTTTGTAGACGAAACTATCACATGCTGTTTCACAAGGTTGCGTGTAAACAAAAATAACAGCAAATGTATTGCATAACGCAAGTCGAAAATTGAAAATTCAGAAACGCAAAAAAAACTTTATTTGCGCCCTCTTTAAAACAGTCAAATTGGCAAACATGGTTTACACCCACACGCAACAATAAACGTACTGTTTGAAAAACTGGTCTGTGAACGTATTTTATTCGAAAACTTGTGACTTTTCAATCAAAAATTAGATTTTAAGAAATGAAATGACGCACCATCAGACTGCACCTGCAGCATTGGTATAACATAAACATCGGGGCAAAAGGCATATCAAATACCGCAAAGTCTTGCATAAAATTGAAAATCAAAAATTTCTGAAAAAAATAGAACCTTATAAGTGGGAGGATGTCTTATAAAGCAAAGATTAGAGAAGCCCGGCCTTATAAACGAAATGGGATTTCGATCAGGTTAAAATTTTGAATTTTTTGATTTCCCGCCGTGTGACACTCCGCCCACTTTTGAGTGGGAGTCTTATAAGTGATAGAGGAACCTTATATGCAAGACTTTGCGGTAGCCATAACTATATAGATAAGCCGCAAAGTTTTTTTTTAATTTTTCAACTAAGTTCAGATAACCCTCAAAAGATGATGCCACCACTAATTCTCGCCATCATACTTCTATCAAATTGCATCAATTTTCTATTCGTGCATTGTCAAGCAAACAGCAACGATAGCACGATTGACTGTAAAGGTGAGTTTATCTGGTCTGACAACTGAAGTTCTGTGAATTTGCGTTTTCAACTGTCTGACATTCGCCGGAGGCTTCGCCGCCGAAGGTTTTAGGCTCTGATCCTCTGGACTTTTAGCCTCGAAGCAATCCCCCGAACGAACAGACAAGAGTAACGCGCTACCACTTTCGCCACGATGGTGACAATTAACCGTAGTTTGTTCTGTCTTTGCGTTCTTTCACCAGATCGCCGAATGATTTTCGACCCAGTGACACAAAGCGCACTTCGTCTGCTCAACGTCACCGCAACTGACGATGACGTCATTGTGGCATTCATCAGTTTGGCGTATCCAAATGGTGCGTTTCGAATAGAAATTCTGTCACGGATTTTGAGAGTTTGTATTTCAAAATGTTTCATAAGTTGTTCAGTTTTATTCATGAATGCAAATGAACGTAATTTATCAGCCTGTTAGAACTGTACTAAAATGAGAACGAATAATTAGCGTTTTAGCGTATCATTTTTCTGCAGAAAACATGCATTCTGGGATTTTTTTCTCTACCCACCCCTCCTCACGTTTAATGTATGCCAAGTTAACTTATCGATTTCTGAAACACACTGGTGTAGGCCACAGCCGTTTTCCCCGTGTTTCACACACATTTCTATAATGGCACTTTTTTATAGAAGTAATGTTTCTAAATCCGCATAAAAGACCGAATGTGCGAGCAACTTTTTTAACGCGTTTTTTCTCGTTGCAGCCATAGCGCAGCGGTATCGCTCCCGCTTAGGAGGGCGGGGGCCTTAGGGGAACGGATCCCATCGTTGCAAGGAAACTTTTAAATTTTTTATTGTTTTCGGTCAAACTTCGTGCTTGTCAGCTAGCTGCGTTCCCCTAACCTATTCCTGACTTCATAAATGAACGGAATAGCCGAATAAACATGGCATTTTTTCAAGATGCAAGGAGCGCGCGGAATTTGAATGAAAGAAAAAATAGTTTCTAAAAGCCAACTGTGCATCAAATTAATCGGTTTTTCAAATCTGCGACCAATTCCGCCGTGATGGAGAATACAAGAACTGCCTTTTTTATTCGGTAATACTATACGTAATACAGCAGTGTTTTAGCGATGTTTTAGCGCGAGAAAGCTCAAACACGTACGCTTCATACAATTTGTTAAATAGTTTTGAAATTTCTTTTGTAAAAAGCGACGGATAAAGAACTACCGTAAAGTCTTGCATATAAGGTCTCCTTACATAAATTTAAAAATCAAAAATTTCTAAAAAAGTGGAATTTTGTGTGACAGTGACAGAGACTTATAAGTGGGAGGTGGTTTTATAAAGCGAAGATTAGGAAGTCCGGGCCTTATAAACGGGGGGGGGGGTGAAATTTCGACCAAGTCAAAATTTGAATTTTTGGTTTCTCGCCGTGTGACACTCCGTCCACTTTTGGGTAAGGTCTTATAAGTGGGAGGAACTTTATACAGGCAAGACTTTCGGTATTGAGGTATTTTATGAATTTTTAGGTTCCCGATTAGAAAATCTTGTGTTCGACACGTTTCAAATTGACCGCCAGTGTGATCGCCCCGACGTGGTTGTGCCTGGGTCGATTCTTCAGTCGTACACCATGGTCGGTTGCTAGTTCTAAAACTACTTCTTCTCTCTACGGTATGGCCGGTTAAACATGGCAGCTTTTTTCAGGGTGCAAGGAGCGCGCGAATTTTGAATGAAAGAAAAAAGACGTTCAGAAACTGAATTGTGTGCCAAATTTGACGCGTTTTTTTAAACTAATGGGTTATCCGCGCTATTCTATTCATTCTTTATCACTTGTACACATGATTGGGAATTACGTTGGCTTTTTTGAAAAAGACAACTCTTAGTCTGCGGCTGATCCCGCCTTGATGAACTGCCTCATTTATTCGGCCATACTGTACTCTACTCGTTCATCATTCTTCTCTACTCGTTCACTCAAAAGAAACTGCCGGACTGAACATTGTTACTTCAGACAATCATAAAAACCACCGGACAACCCCCACTAGCGCGAACTGAATATCCAAAAATCTACATGTACATGGAATGTACTATTGGTATTGCGGTAAGTGATGTCAGCAAATACGCTATTATTGTGTTGCTTGGGTACTGGGTTCGAGACAGCTTTTTGTTTCGTCCGGTGAAATACCCAATCCAAAATCGGCCAATCCGTTTCCCGCGTACCTTTGTTATTATCTTTTCATGCAAAGGATGCGGAGTAATGTTGAATGGATCTGTGGAAAATGCCGCACAGCTGAAAACTGAATGCGCTGTTTCGCGCATAAATGCAGTCCGAATATGAATTAAAATGATTTTATTGTGTAAAAAATAATCTGATTTGTTTTTTTAAATTCATTTTCTTGCACAAAACTGCCGTCAGATAACGTTCGGTTTTGCTGATTTCAATTGCCGCGCAGCCGTGAAACATTCTCCCTATCTGTGCGTGCAAATACGTTTGGCGACACGTTCATTAAGAGAAAGATAATAAATATAAGTATGTGACCAGATTAACTTTTTCTAAACACTTTTTTTATTTTTCAGTACTTATCGGTTTACGATGAAGAGTGTGACAAGAATCACAACATTCCGCAAAGCAAATCAATATTTTCGGTCGTTCTGGGTTAGTTTCCCTCTAAAATAAGTTTGAATTTAGCTCAGAAACCCATTCTAGCAATGGTACACATTTTTTCGTTTCGTTTATTTGCTGCAATCATTACTTTGCTCTCGTACAAAAAAGTCGAACAGATATCATGCTAAAAATTGCTTTTTTCATGCCCGTACGCGCGTTGCCTGTTTTATGTCGATTTCTGCACCATGCCCATAAAAAAGACGGTGGCTGAACTGTATTTTCACCCACCACGGTCCTTCTTGGCATGAAAATGCACGGGAAATGGCATTGGAATCGGAAAAGAGTGTTTGGGCGCGTGATCGTACCATTTTTAGGGGTTTAGGGCTTTTCTTTTCGCAGGGTATTATTGAACTGTTTCTGCAGATTGCGAGCGTATTCCGGGTGCGGACTGTTTACCGGACCACAGAAATTGGACCAAAACCGCCTTGCCCACTTTGCCCCGATACACAACAAGAAACAACGAAAATGTAACGAGTGCAGGTGTAAAAAAGTTTTGTTTGAAGTTGAGTTCATCTTTTTTGTTTCGATCCGAGTCTTACATTTACCCGTTTTTTTACAGAAGTACCCATAGTCTGGATCTTAGTTGGACTGTTTCTTCTGTTGCTGCTTATTGTTGTCATTTTGCTTTTCGTTGTCGTCAAACTTCGTCGCAAGACCAAGCAACCGCCTCTCAGAGCTTCGTATGAAAAGTTGGCAAAGTGAGTTTTTTCTTTTTTTATGTTTTCGGTCTCTTGTTTTATGTGAATTATAGCGATAGTATTTTTCCAAGAAGTTGTAACACAGTGACGTTGCGCGGTCTGAAACAAACGCACAAGCATACCTAAACACTGGATACGTGCGCTAATATCATATGTATGCCTGTGTGTAACTTGCAATGAATGAACCGCCTTCAGACAAGGAGTTTGCCATCCTTTTCCAGCCAATGGGAAATTGAGCGATCTATGCTGACGGTAAACTATGACGATGTCTTAGGCCAAGGCGCCTTTGGCGTTGTGTACACAGGTGAGCAGTTTTGCTTCAATGTGTACTGGGTTTCTGCTTTTGAACGGTCCTAGCCGATTGGCCTGATGAATCGCTAGCATTTATGTAACCAAATGTGCTTTGAAAGTTTTTTTCCCGTCACTAACAGACTTTCAAACTGTCTCTGACTCAATATAAGATCAAATAGGGTGGCCAGAATCACGTGAAAAAAAATTATTGGGCCCTTATGAGTTTCTTTTCTCATTTTGATTGGTGTTTTGCAAAACAATATTTTCGTGGACATTCCAAAGAAAGAAACGTTTCGTTAAACAGGCTGGCTGAATTTGGAGGGCGTCAAGAAGAATTCAGTCGTGTTTACTCAATTGAATGCATCAGATTCACTGAGTATCGACGAACGACTGAAGAAGAAACTAGCGCACGTCGCTGTGAAACTTGTGCCCGGTCAGTTTCGCGTTGATTTTTTTAACTAATCAGTTTTGTGCCGTGCTGGACGTACGAAAAACAGAAGACAGCACGGAGAGAAACTTAGGTACTGACTATTGATAACTTTTTGCTCCCATTACTCTACTCTATTATA
>JASANC010004301.1:0-18140 GCA_030248135.1 Theristus sp. LFF4_11
TGAAGCAGGCCCATAACTATTACCCATGGTAATAGGGGCTTGTGGCTGCGTCGCCACCGCTCTTTTTATTGGACCTTTTTATTCGCAAGAACAGGAAAACCGATAAAGTCATTTTTTTGTCGAGAACATTGACACTTTATTTATTTTCACTTGTTGTTCTTTCAAGTCGATATTACCAGAACAGCACAGAGAAATACGATTCACAGAAATACGATACCAGTCAGCATAGCTGCACATGCATTGTAAAACTGTTCACGACTGGATTGCTCAGCTTCTCAGTTCTCTGAAATGGCCGCTATTTTTCAAATTGTATCATGCATTTTACTTGCGTGTATTCATGCTTCCAGTGAATGTAGTGAAAAGTTCAGATTTACTGAAGTGAGAAACAAAGTCAAATCATGCAGCTCGGAATGCCAAAATCGAAAAGCGTCCTGCACTGTTTGCCGCATTTGACGTTGACCCTGTCAGTCTGTCTGATCACGACGCGTTACTATTGGACCAGTGTAGCAGAAAAAAAAGCTCGCACTGGAGGCTGCCGATCGTAATGAGCACGAAGCGCCGTTCAAAATCATTCAGAAAGTTCATGACGCCTCCATTGGTGGTGCGTTTCGTGTTCTGCGTTTTTGCGTTTGAACTTTTTTTTAAACTGTGGCAAACCGGTTGGAGTTTGTCAGTACATAGTACGTCCGACATCTCATATTATGCCAACGGGATTATAATCATTCGCATGATTTTTTGTCAAATCTGATAGTAAATGAGAAAAGCAATTTTGCAGATTCCGATGCGGATTGCGACTGCAAAGACCCGCTGACGAAAGAGCATTTAAACCTGTGCTACCGATTCAACAGCACTCTGCGCGGCCAACGCATGTCCTGTGAATCGTTGAGGTGCCTTTTCAAAAATGTTTTTAAAACGATTTTGATTTTCTCGGAATTATTGTTTCATAAAGGATTACGTCAATAAAAGCAAAAGTATGCAGTGCCTAAAATGAAAAAAAATAAAAATTAAAAAAATCGAATTTCAGTTCTCTGAAAATTCATATCTCTAATCAGACGCGAGATCGTTTTAGCCGACTCTGTATGTTCACTCCGCCGAGGCGCGGTGGAAAAGTACCTTAAAATTTTCTTACAAAACAAAAACAGTGTGACACAAAGCAAATTATTCCGTCACCGTCGCAGCTATCTGCGCATGTTGCACCTGGTGCACGCGAGCGTCGACGTTGACCTGCCACTGCGCGTCAATCGTACGCCGCCGATTCTGACGGGCGCCTCCGACAATCACTATCTGGAGCTGCGTCGCGCCATCGCGTCCAGTCAAATCGTGTTTCCCGACTCGCAGTTGATCGTGTACGATTTCGGACTCTCGGCGGGATACCGCGCGGAGTTAGGGCGGCTCTGTAAACAGGCGACAGTGCGAACGTTCAATTTCAGCGTCTGGCCGCAAGACTTTCGAAAGATGTTCAATTATCGGTGGAAGCCGGTGTTGCTTGCGGTGTGTTTGGCGGTTTTGCGGTAAAGTGCTAAGTCTGAAGAGCGTGCACTCATTGGAAGGCTTTCAAGGATGTTTTACCCGGACTATATGTAAGATCTGGCAGTGGTAAAACACCTTCGGCAGTACTGCCTGGTGTCCGTCGCACTAACGAGCCCAGGCGGCACCAGTATGCGTCTACGGTCTACTCTACGGTCTACCTGGCGAAACCGCAAACAGCGAACTTCGTGTATTGACGTTGTTTGAAAACCCGTTAGTTTTTTTTTGTTTCCAGCAAGCGGTACACGAATTTCCGAACGGCTTTTGGTGGATTGATTCGAGCATCCGTTGGAGTAACAACAAATTGGACCACCTGTACCAATCGATTGAAAGCTACAAGCGGTCGCCGTATATGCTGGTCGACTTCACTGGTCACAGCATTTTCTCGGCCACAAATCCGGGTAAAAAATGTTTTAGTCAGACAAACTTTGTTTTGAAATCAAATTACACTGTAACTTGTTTTCGAAAAGCGACTTTTTGCTGAAAAAACATTCAAATCAGTCTTGGCAGTAAACTTAGCCAACCGGTGCATACACACATGGATGAATGATCGTTGGTTTTCGTTTTCTGTTCTTCTGTCAGTTCTTCCACCGTCTGCTTTTTGATATGCCTTTATACTTTGAAAAGATTCCAGGAATGTATCGGTACTTGCCGACGGACCTGTCTCGACTCCGCAAGACCGGCATGTACGGCGGCGGCTTCGTGTTCGTCGTGAAGAGCAGTCTGACGTTGGACATTCTGAAATGGTTTGCTGGATCGCGTTCATGAATGCTGGATTCACTGCATTTCACACACGATATGCAATCAACTAACGTTATGTGGACTAGACGAAATGAGTATTGGAACAGCCGCTGAATTGGACAAAAAAGTTTTTTGCTGCCTTTTTCTGCAATGCCGGTTTGATAGCGCTTCAGCATTGTGCTCAAAAAAAGATGAAGTTCTTTGCTGATCGATCGATTATCCCAATCCACCGATTTATTCACAGAAAAGACACATAAACAAACGCAAAGCACCGTCACAAAAGCCACATCGCAGGTTGGTGCTGTGCGCACTGCAGCCCGGTTGCATGGCGCCGAGCAAGTCGGCGTTGTCGTGTCGTTTCGGGAAAAGCCGATGGCTCGAGTACGGTCACTGTCATCGGTTCGACCAATCAGCGGTGAACATTCTGCTGGCCAACAAGTATCAGTTCGTGGACAGCGCCTACACGGCCGGCGAGGCGATCGACTTTGCGAAGGTGCAACGGGGTCTTATTGGGCCGGAGCCGAGTGTGTGCAACACCACCGGTCGGTCATCGTGAAAACTACTGTACTATCTGGACAAAATTCTTGCAAATTTCGCAATTTAATTTTGTTTTTTGTAGCAGAAAAATATTCGATTCGATTATGTTTTTACCAGTATGTTTCAAAAGTTGTTGTTGTTATTCTCTTTTTTGCCACATTTGCCATGTTGCCTTTGTTGCTGCTGTTGATTGTTTTCCGTGATTCCATTGTGCCATCGTTTTTTTTTTCAATGCAGTTCATTTATTTTGACTGAATCAACGGATTTCAGACAAAAATAAAGCAAAAAGCGAAAATAACGTGCAAGATAGAATTCTCAATTTCAAGTATATCATCAGTTCAAATCTGTGCGGTTATTCATTTTTTATCAAATCACTTCGTTTTCATTTTCCTATTCTCAGATCATCGTTGTTATCCGCGTTTTGTTAGCTTGGCCCACCTTGCATGCAGTCCTGCAAAAAACAGTGTTTTCATCTTGTATACGTTTCTCATGGACTCACACCAAAATGAAAAATATTGTGAACCCGCGGACCGTAATCATGTTTTTTGTTTACGATTCGGTTTACGATCCGTGTTCTTTTTTATTCTATCAGTTTAACACAATCAATTAATGCAAATTCTGACGTTTTCGAGACCGAAATGACGTTTTAGTTTTATGTGCTCTAAAAACGCAATAACTTCTCACGCGCAGCAAGCTGGCATTTCAGTTTTTAGCTAATTCCTTTCACTTGAAGCGATACGGTGAAGGTGCACGATCGAAAACTGTAACTTCGGTGCTTGTGCATGAAAAACGAGCGTGTTTTGAGCCAAGTGACGTCATTTCGGTGCGCCACGTTTGAATGAATAGGTTCTACAATCGAACTCCAAATTATAGCGAGTCAGCTGATTTGGTTGGTGGTGACTCTGCAGGCTTTCTGTGCAGGCATCGCTGTGAAGCGTCGTCTGTCGGAGTCTGTCGTCATGCACAGAAAGCCTGCATCACGTGACCACTAACCAATCAGCTGATTCCCTATAATTTCGAGTTCTACTGTACTACTGTACAACAACCACCGACGTTGCAGCCGCACGACGTGTGATACGGAACGTCGACCATTCGAAACTCGCGTCCTTGGTTGCAGACGAACTCAATCTTCTTCGTCGCGATTGTACCCCGACAACATTGACAGCTGTTCACGCCGAAGCCGTCCACCAACATCGACAACGTCTGCGCGAGAACAACATTCGATTTTGTAAAAAAAGGTTACAACAGCAAAATAATGCAACTGCACAAAATTACGCCGATCAACAGCCGCATCAGGCAAAAATAGTCAGGATGATTGTTATATTTTGCGGAACGGGCTACCAATAAGGCTACAGTCGAGATTTTTTAAAATGCAGCCATCCGTTTTTGATGACCTTATTGCTGCTCGCTTCAAGAAATTTGCGTTGCGCTCAATTTTATTGGCACACAGGCAGCAATACGGGCTTGGCAGCATTGAGGACACCAAGAATGGCGAGTTGTATTTCAGCGTGTTTTTTGTTGGTGTTCGCTTAAACTTGTTGTTGTTAGGGATTTTTGGCGATATTTTTAGCCAGGCTAACCCAGAAAAGCGTACAGAACGCCGTCGAGTAGGGTGCCCACCGAGTTTTCTCTGTCGTTCAGTGCCTATACACCCCTCGGGCGGGGCTCGGAACTCCCCGAACGCACAGACAATAGAATCTAACGCGCTACCACCAGGCACGAGCGGTGACAACTCTGGTGTTGCCAACCTGTTGCGACGGACAGGCACCGGAGCACACGGTCAACGGCACGCCCACGGCCTCGCATCCGTCGCGGGTGTCCAGGTCCTGCGTGACGTTCGTCAGTTTGCAGTACTCCGGTCGTCGATGGCCGTCGGGTGCGCCGAGCGAAAGTGGCGCCGGGCACGTGTGCAGATTGCAGGTTCGCGTCTCGTTCGAGGCGCCCGCGCACTCGCGACCGCCGTGCGCCGCCGTCGGTTGGTCCGGTGTTCTGCGGAGAGAGTTAAGCGGCATTCATGAAGCGCTATGTGAAAAGCGAACAGCAAACAACTTGCAAGCGGAGTTTACGCGCTACATCGTGATTGTGCATAGCGAACACCAAACAACTTGCAAGCGGAGTTTACGCGCTGCATCGTGATTGTGCATAGCGAACACCAAACAACTTGCAAGCGGAGTTTACGCGCTACATCGTGATTGTGCATAGCGAACGGCAAACAACTTGCAAGCGCAGTTTACGCGCTACATCGTGATTGTGCATAGCGAACACCAAACAACTTGCAAGCGGAGTTTACGCGCTACATCGTGATTGTGCATAGCGAACGGCAAACAACTTGCAAGCGCAGTTTACGCGCTACATCGTGATTGTGCATAGCGAACACCAAACAACTTGCAAGCGGAGTTTACGCGCTACATCGTGATTGTGCATAGCGAACGGCAAACAACTTGCAAGCGGAGTTTACGCGCTACATCGTGATTGTGCTGAGCGAACAACAAACAACTTGTAAGCGGAGTTTACGCGCTACATCGTGATTGTGCAAAACGAACAACAAACAACTTACAAACGGAGTTTACGCGCTACATCGTGATTGTGCTGAGCGAACAACAAACAACTTGTAAGCGGAGTTTACGCGCTACATCGTGATTGTGCTGAGCGAACAACAAACAACTTGTAAGGGGAGTTTACGCGCTACATCGTGATTGTGCTGAGCGAACAACAAACAACTTGTAAGCGGAGTTTACGCGCTACATCGTGATTGTGCTGAGCGAACAGCAAACAACTTGCAAGCGGAGTTTACGCGCTACATCGTGATTGTGCTGAGCGAACAACAAACAACTTGTAAGCGGAGTTTACGCGCTACATCGTGATTGTGCTGAGCGAACAACAAACAACTTGTAAGCGGAGTTTACGCGCTACATCGTGATTGTGCAAAACGAACAACAAACAACTTACAAACGGAGTTTACGCGCTACATCGTGATTGTGCTGAGCGAACAACAAACAACTTGTAAGCGGAGCTTACGCGCTACATCGTGATTGTGCAAAACGAACAACAAACAACTTACAAGCGGAGTTTACGCGCTACATCGTGATTGTGCAGAGCGAACAACAAACAACTTGCAAGCGGAGTTTACGCGCTACATCGTGATTGTGCTGAGCGAACAACAAACAACTTGCAAGCGGAGTTTACGCGCTACATCGTGATTGTGCTGAGCGAACAACAAACAACTTGTAAGCGGAGTTTACACCCTGGCGCTTCTTTTTTAAAACGCACGCGCACGGGCATCGGCATGCTCATGCTCATGATCCACTAGCGCGCGTGCACACGCTCCGGCCCCAACAGGAACTTGTTCAAAACGCAGTTGTTTTGACATCTTACTTCCTAAAAAGGCTTGGCTTAGGTTAGGATTAGGTTAGGATCAAGTTAGGCTTAGGATTAGGCTTTAGGATTAAGATTTGAATCAGGTCCGTTTTAGCAATGTCCGACAACGAGCTTGTCGGTTTTTAGAAAAGAAGGGCAACCAGTTTACACGCTACATCGTGATTGTGCAAAGCGAACAACAAACAACTTGCAAGCGGAGTTTACGCGCTACATCGTGATTGTGCAAAGCGAACAACAAACAACTTGCAAGCGGAGTTTACGCGCTACATCGTGATTGTGCTGAGCGAACAACAAACAACTTTTAAGCGGAGTTTACGCGCTACATCGTGATTGTGCAAAGCGAACAACAAACAACTTGCAAGCGGAGTTTACGCGCTACATCGTGATTGTGCTGAGCGAACAACAAACAACTTGTAAGCGGAGTTTACACGCTACATCGTGATTGTGCAAAGCGAACAACAAACAACTTGCAAGCGGAGTTTACGCGCTACATCGTGATTGTGCAAAGCGAACAACAAACAACTTGCAAGCGGAGTTTACGCGCTACATCGTGATTGTGCAAAGCGAACAGCAAACAACTTGCAAGCGGAGTTTACGCACTACTCGTGATTGTGCAAAGCGAACAACAAATAACTTGCAAGCGGAGTTTACTCGCTACATCGTGATTGTGCAAAGCGAACAACAAATAACTTGCAAGCGGAGTTTACTCGCTACATCGTGATTGTGCAAAGCGAACAACAAACAACTTGCAAGCGGAGTTTACGCGCTACATCGTGATTGTGCAAAGCGAACAACAAACAACTTGCAAGCGGAGTTTACGCGCTACATCGTGATTGTGCAAAGCGAGCAGCAAACAACTTGCAAGCGCAGTTTACGCGCTACATCAACAAGCAACTTGCAAGCGGAGTTTACGCGCTACATCGTGATTGTGCAAAGCGAAAAACAACTTGCAAGCGTAGTTTACCCGCTACATCGTGATTAGCTGCTGCCCCTCTATCAGCTGAAAGCAGTATTTGGTGAAGCTACATCATGCATAGCTATGTACGTGGTCACCAAATACTGGTTCATGAATGCCCCTTTATAGTACAGCAAGTTCGTTTAAACCGGGCACTTTGCAGTAGTCACCGGCAAAAAAGGCTGTTGCGCTTTTGCGTTTTCCTGTGCACAAGAAAATTATGTTCGTGTTTGTTCGGGCACTTGTCGGTTTAAAAACCCGTGCACGCACGTAAAGCAAAAATAACAGCTGTTCTTTTCATAAGCAGAACTCAAAAATTTGCAACCATCGGAACGCTTTCAATCTCTAAAAAAGTTTTCGACTTTGCATGGAAAAGATTTCATCCGGCGCGCTGCCAAACGCTAAAGCGCAACACTTCCTGTGCCAGTGGTGGTGAAAGTGAAAGAACAAAGATCGGACATGGCGGCTTGGATGAGCTGAAAAGTGTTCTTTGCAGAAAACTGTGTCTTGCGTCCAAACCACTCAAACTTGCGCTGTAATTTTTTCAGTACCAGTTGCCCATGCATGTCAATTCAACATTCAACATTCAACAGCGCTGCATCCCCCATTTCTCACCTGTAGCGTCGCTGTTCCCCGCCGCCGCAGCTGGCCGAGCAAGCGCCCCAGACGGACCAATCAGACCAGCGGCAGTCGCGTTTGCACTCGGACTGTTGACACTGGACGCCGTCGGTTGTGCAGAAACTGAGAAGGGGGCAGAAAATGGAATTTGGATTCGCTTCGAAACGAGAAATGAAAAAAGTTGAATTGTGAATTGTGAACATTGTGAAGTGCTCAGTCAAGCAAGACGTCAAGAGTCAAGTCACACTACAGATGCTATGTCCTAGAGCATATGACGACATTTTCGACCGACACCCTCAAAAAATGGCTGTAACCGTGGCTGCACATGTTTCGCTCGGACATTGATGCCATAGCGCCAAAACCACAAACGTATATGGAGCGGAGAGAGCCCAATCGGTAGTCACAATTGCACGGCACATAATTTCAAACACCCGCATGGAGCCGAAGGGAAGCCCAATCGGCAGCCATAATTACCCAGCACACGATTTCAAACACTGCACCAACAGCCACCAACAAACAATGTCACTTGCCATATCTCGCACGTCTCATCCTCGTGCCAGACCTCGTGCTGGATGCGTCTGTTGCCGCGTTTGTCCGTGCACGTGCATGTCTTACGGTCGACGCAGTGCCCACCGGCGTTCTCCACCTGCTCGCCGGGGCATCTGCACGAAAACGAACAGAATTATTGTGGATTTATTCAAACGTGTCCGGGCTGAAATGACGTCATTTGCTTTAAAAACGCCCGTTTGTCAAAGTACAGGCACTAAAATGTCAGTTTGGTGTGACTGATTCGACATTCACCATTTGTTTACGGGAAGAAATCGGCTAAACGGAAAGTCTGGTTTGCTGTGAACGACAAGCGCATGTTTGGCGGCACATGACGTCAGTTCAGTGGGACACGTTTAAAAAATAGGTCATACCTAATTTCAGCGTCGGTTGGTTTCAAAACTCTGGGTGATCAATTGTAATCAAAAGATTTTTATCAATGGCTAACAACAAGTGAAACAAAAAGCAAGGTGTTGACGAGACGACAGTCTGTTTTTTTTTCAAAATTCATCATTACGATCAAGTGAAGACACGTTTCGTGAAAACCGTACAGACAAACACCAATTCCGGATTAACCTGCACCCAGGAGTACAGTCCTCGTCTTCTACGCAGGTGACATTTTGGTTTGCCAAGTCGTTGCAGGTCAGTGGGCATTTCTGGGCGCACTTTGTCCAGACCTTGCCGCCAGAGCATTTGCGAGCTGAAGAAACTTTCGGTTGCTAACACGTTCTTGCGTTGCAATAATAATCAACAAATTGACGCGAAGGAAAACACGGAACAAACTGACACCAACCAACGTGACAAGCAGCCGTATTGCACGTTTCCGTCTGATTGACAGCGCCCTTGCATTGTTCTTCGTAAGTGAGTCCTTGCTGTAAACAACAACAACAACAACAATTCTAGTTGTTTTAATCAATTCGAACACAAAATTTTTGTTCAACTGATGATCAGTTTTTCAGAAAGTTTATTACGCTGGCTGCGCAAATGACGGACTAAAAAAGCGGAACCCGAAGTAACCTGAAGTATGCGACGACTTCTGGTCTTTGTGCCGCCGTTGCACTCCTTCGAGCAGTCACTCCACGGTGACCAAATCGACCATTCGCATTTCGTTCCGCAAGTCGCCACGTTGCAGTCTCGTGTTTCGGACAATGCAACTGCAACGATATGACGGTGGATTTGTTGTATCCAGATATCTCTGATGATTTTCGTTACTCACAGTCTAATAATTCAATAGCATTTCCAACTCGCTGATTGGTTGATGCATGCATTCTGTGCATGGATTGTTGTTGTGGAGGCGGAGTTTGGCCTTGAACAGAACGCATGCATGCACGTGATCGCCAACCAATCGGTTAGTTGGAAATGTTATAGAGTTAGACTGTACAAAGACATGAATTGAAGAAAACATTGCACATACCCGGCTCGCAGACTTTGCCGCCGTTCATCGCCTCCATCGTGGCGCGCAGTCTCGTTTGAATGCCGAGACCGCAGGCACGCGAGCACGGCGACCACTCGTTCCAGTGCAACAGCTGACAGTCGATCTTGGCGGTCAGATCTGTGCCAGCAAGTTTTTTGCTTCATTTTCAGTGAAACTCGATGTCGTTTCAGAAAGTAGGGTAGTTTTTCTCATATGCTTCCCTGGTCACCCTCGTGGGCTGGGTTGTAGCGCGTTAAACTCTTGTCTCTGAGCGTTCGGGGGATCGAGCTTCGCGCCGAGGGGTGTATAGGCACTGAATGACAGAGAAAAAAACACTCGATGGACGCCCTACTCGACGGGCGTTCTGTACGCTTTTCTGCGCTAGCCCTGGCTAGAAACTTCGCTACAATCCCTAACAACAAAAAAGTGTCTTCATGTCCAGTTTTAAGGGTTTCATCCACGACGGAGGTTATGTGGCACAGTATACACTACTGCCGCTAGAACTTCTTCTGTGTACGCTTTTCTGGGAACCTTGTTTGGAAACCTGTTTTTTCTTCTTTGTTTGGAAACTTCTTTCTAGCCCTGTTTGGAAACATCGCCTAAAGTCCCCGTTCGTTCGTTCCCACTCACCTTGGACCTTGCGTCGGCGGTGTGGCGGCAAAGTTACGTGGAAGCATCCGAACATGGTCAACTCAATCGTCTCATCGGAGTCGAGATCCTCGGTAATGCCCTTGATGATAAGCTCATTCAGTACGGTCGGCTGGTTGAAGTGGTTCATTGCTGGACGGTCCGGCAGGGAAGCGGCAACCTGTGTCCGAGTTTGAGTGGAGAAGTTTTTTCTCTGTTGCTTTTTTTCTTTCGACATCAAGCCATTTTTTATTGAACTCGAAAAGACTTTTTTCTTCACTACTGAAACACGAAAAAGGCATACAATTGGTGCGCCAGACGGTTTTCCATTCAGTATCGGCAACAGCACAATGCTCGGATTCGTCTTCGTCTGCACGCGGAAGTTGATCATGTCTTTCGGAATGTTGAAGCGGAATATGATGGCGTTTGTTCTGCAGAATGGAGTTGTATACTGTGAAACTTTAAAAATTTGTGATTCAGAATCAATTATTCTGGGTTCATGAACAGAAATCAAATTGTTGTTGGTTGGTTGATTTTGACTAAATTAACTGAATGACTAAAAAAAGTTTGACTGAATTTCTGAACGAGCGATAACAGCAACTGAATGTTGGTTTCATGCAATCTTCAACCTCTCATCCCGCGTGACGTTTCCATCCTCGTAGAACTTCGGCAGTGTGCGTGTCATACGGTCACCCGTCAGCGAGTACGTGCATTCGTTCGGCACGAACTCGGGAGGTGGCGGACGAACACCCGGCGGAAGCGTGGTCGCTGGAAAGTGAAAGCGGATTGAATGAACATACAGACACAGTTGGTTGTGAGATAGTTTCGCAACATCATCAGTTTCTTAAACACAGCCGACCGCGTTGAAAGCTGTGTGGTGTATTCGTAAATTCAGTAAAAAAAAACATTCAAAAGCTAACAGACGCGCATGGCGCCACTTGGAAATTGTCAATCATCAATACCATCGCAAGTGGTGTGAGTGCGATTGGTAGACACAGCTTGTGCTGGTCAACCGGTTCGGTTTTAATGACGTAATGGTGTGAATTGTTTGCAAACACACTATACTTTGGTCTGAGAATGTCAACTTGGGCACTTGGTGCATCTTATCTTTCATCTTATCTTTCGTGTGCACTGCAACTGCAAAGTCCTATACCTTCCATGCACGCATACAACTCGAGATAGTCGAAGTCGTCCTTCCTTATCGCTCGTCCATTGAGCTCCGCCAACGTCAGTCGGACGATATCGTGGAAGTCCATTTGGTGCGACGAGTGTGAGTGCGGCTGCACGTGCACTGTGACCGCCTTGTCGATGGTACGCCCATCCGCGGTGTCCATGGAAACCGAAAGCGACAGTTGCTTCTGACCGCGCACCAGTAGCCCCTCGATGTCGCGAGGTGTCTCGAATTCAAAGATCAGTTTTCCGTCACTCAGCACGGCGGTGTTGCCGCGCGCAAAGCGGACCACCTGATTCGGCTGCAGCAGCTGAAAAACAACAACAATAACTACTACTACTAGCATTATTGGTGATGTTCGTGTGTAGTTTGAAGAACAATGGAATACGTACAACTATAAAGCTCTATTGACACCGTATCTAGTGACCGCGTAGCTATGCTTTAACACAGCTACGCGTCACTAAATAGCTTCATGAATGGCGCTTTAGAAACCAGCTGCAGCAGACAAACCTGCGACGTCATCACGTGAATGCAATCGGCCGCAATCTCTGGCGGCGGCGAAACGGCGGGCGGAATCGTGAATCCCCAAGGCACGTGAACGCCGTGCGGGATGCCCGCGCACGCTTCGCCGCAGGATTGGGTCTGGAAAAAAAACGTTGTCATGCGCATTATTTGCTACGGAATGGCCGGAGTAAATGTGGCAGCAGTAAATTTTCTCAGGGTGTAGGGAGCGCGCAGAATTTGAATGAAAAAAAAAACGTACAGAAACCCAACTGTGTGTAAAATTTGACATGTTTTTTAACTACACTGATTTTTCCTTGCTATTCTGTCCATTCTTTCTCTTTTGCACACATGATTGAGGACTATGTGGCATTCTTGAAAAAGACAACTCCTAGTCAGCGACTGATGATCTCGCTCTGATGGAGAACACAAGAACTGCCGTATTTATTCGGCCATACTGTATTTTCGTGTGCTTGCTACGAGAAAAGTAGCACATGTGAGTGAAATTTTAATTAATATCGGTGTTTTTTTACCTGCTCGCGCGGTCCCGGGCATCCTCGGCCCCCAGGCGCCGGAGGTGGATCATCGCAAGCTCGTACTCGTTTCTGGGTGCCATTACCGCAGCTGACGCTACATTCCGTCCACATTGACCACGGACTCCAATCTCCTGGTCCTGTATACAGTATTACAGTAATCAGTCAATCTTCTGAGAGGTCTCGACACGACATGAACAAGAACTAACTGAAAAAAAAAACAATCTTACTCGGAACGACACCGGGCGCAGCGACGGGCGGAGTGTCCTTTTTGCAAGCGATCACTGTGATCATCGTCCAGTCGTCTGGTTGCAGCGATCGTCTGGGGTGTAGCGTCAGTTTCACGATTTCCGAACTGCCAGTGATTTGCGTTCGCTCGCCATCGGACAACGATGATTGAATGGTCTGAAATGTTGAAATATTTGAAAGATGCTGTTGTTTTTTAATAATAGGGAATAAATAGCAAATAAAGCATGTTGTTGCACGTGATCAAGGCACATGCAATGCTGCCGTGCATACAAACTCATGTTCAAAGAAATCACAACGTCTTTTGGGTCGGTACATTCCGGAGGAAATTCGGCGAGTCGGCCCGTCTTCCGGGAGATGGGACCGGGGCGGGGCCGGGGTTTCTCTAATCCCACAGAGTGTTTTTTGATATTTTTTTTTTTTGTCGTTTCTGGGTATCATCTTTTAGCGTCCGGCCCCATTTATTTACCATATTTGACGTTCGTTCGTCGTCGAATACAAATGAAACGTCAAAGTCGGTGATTTCCGGCGTTGCTATACCAATGGCGTAAAGTGATCGAGCTTGTTTGAATGTGAACGTAACGGATCCATCGGGAGACATCGTCGCTCTACTTCCACCAGGAAACGCGGTTGCCTTTTCTGCTAACGCACTACCACGAACGCGGAAGGTACACGAGGCTGAAGTAAGAAGAAACAACATGAAACGAATCACGCTCATCAAAAGACACCCGATCAATCAATGTAAACGGTAAGAGAAATGATAACCACGTTATTTCGGATAAGCGTATAAAAAGTGAATCCCGGTATAAATATCACTTGAAAAACCAATGAACAACCTGCAAGCGGTGGTCGCGTGACACTGGGTGGCAAGGTACCTAACGATCCGGGTACGAAACCAGGCGGCGCAATGCCAGGAGGTTGAGTTGTCATTCCTCCCGGGATGAACGGCGCTTCCTTTTGTAAAGGAATTTCTGGAGGAACAGTTGTCTCTTGCCCCGGAATAAAATATGCTGGACGAGTAACACCTGGTGGTAGGGTTCCCAAGGAGCCAGGAATCCAGTATGACGGTTCTTTTACACCAGGTGGAAGCGTTCCCATGGATGGTGGAATCCAGTGTGCGGGCGGTGTTAGGCCCGGTGGTAAGGTTCCCATTGATCCTGGAACCCAATGCGATGGTGCTCGCATTCCAGGAGGAAGCGTACCCATTGACCCTGGCACCCAAAACCTACGATTAGATACTTTCGGCGGTTGGGTTCCCATGGAACCAGGAATCCAGTGAGTAGCTGTTGAAGCCCCGGGGGGAACAGTTGACTCTGGACCTGGAACAAAATGTGCCGGACGGGTGACACCTGGTGGTAGGGTTCCCAAGGAGCCAGGAATCCAGTATGACGGTTCTTCTACTCCAGGTGGAAGCGTTCCCATGGAAGGTGGAATCCAGTGTGCGGGCGGTGTTAGGCCTGGTGGTAAAGTTCCCATTGATCCTGGAATCCAATGCGATGGTGCACGCATTCCTGGAGGAAGCGTACCCATTGACCCTGGTACCCAGTACTTGCGGTTTGGAACTTTTGGTGGTTTGGTTCCCATAGAGCCAGGAATCCAGTGAGGAGTTGTTGCAGCTCCGGGAGGAACAGTTGTCTCTGGACCTGGAACAAAATGTGCCGGACGAGTAACTCCTGGTGGTAAGGTTCCTAATGAGCCAGGGATCCAGTATGACGGTTCCTCTACTCCAGGTGGAAGCGTTCCCATGGATGGTGGAATCCAGTGTGCTGGTGGTGTTAGGCCCGGTGGTAAAGTTCCCATTGATCCTGGAATCCAATGCGATGGTGCACGCATTCCAGGAGGAAGCGTACCCATTGACCCGGGCACCCAGTACTTGCGGCTTGCAACTTTTGGTGGTTTGGTTTCCATAGAACCAGGAATCCAGTGAGGAGCTGTTGAAGCCCCGGGAGGAACAGTTGTTTCTGGACCTGGAACAAAATGTGCCGGACGAGTAACTCCTGGTGGTAAGGTTCCTAACGAACCAGGGATCCAGTATGACGGTTCCTCTACTCCAGGTGGAAGCGTTCCCATGGATGGTGGTATCCAATGTGCTGGCGGTGTTAGGCCCGGTGGTAAAGTTCCCATTGATCCTGGAATCCAATGCGATGGTGCACGCATTCCTGGAGGAATCGTACCCATTGACCCTGGTACCCAGTACTTGCGGCTCGGAACTTTTGGTGGTTTGGTTTCCATAGAACCAGGAATCCAGTGAGGCGTTGTTTTAACTCCTGGAGGACCAGTTGTCTCTGGACCTGGAATAAAGTGTGCCGGTCGCGTAACACCTGGTGGTCGGGTTCCTAACGAACCAGGTATCCACTGAGGTTTTTTCGGAGCTCCTGGAGTAATAGTAGTCTCTGGTCCTGGAATGAGGTGTGCCGGACGAGGCTGCACAGTTCTTAGTGATCCAGGGATCCAACCAGACGGTGGTTTTGTTTCAGCTTTTACAGCAGGTGGTGAAGTAGTCATTGGACCAGGAATAAACTGCGAGCGTGCGGCGCCGGTCGTTTTGAGTGGACCAGGCACGAATGAACTACCAACGGTGGTTAATGGTCCAGGAATGAACAAATGATCTTCGGCTCCCGTGCCTAAGGCTTCCTCTTCTTCGCTAGGACGTGGTCGTCGTGGACGTTTTCTTCCTCCACTCATTACATCACCATACTCAGCTTCTGAAAAGTGATTGTTGAATAAACTTGTGTTGTTGTGTCCACTTAACAGCACCAGTTATTAAAATTACCTGTTGTCGGTCCAATATATTCTTCTCCAGCAGGACGTGGACGCTGCGGTCGCTTTCTTCCTCCACTCATTACATAGCCCCATTCAGCTTCTAAAAAATGGACGTATGTACATAGAAGTCGTGTTTCACTGATTAGAATTTTGCAACTGTAATTTTTCGTTGTTACCTGTTGTTTGTTCTGGATGCCTTGTTGAACCAGTTGCGTATAGTCCGGTATATCCTTCTTCTTCTGGCCGAGGACGTCGTGGACGTTTTCTCCCACCACTCATAACATAGCCCCACTCAGCTTCTGTTAAAACGGATGCGTATAAAGGTTATTGACAGTTTTATCGATTTGTTTGACCGTTTTCACCATTTTTGTGTTTATCCAGCATATCACCTGTTGTTTGTTCTGGATGCATTGTTGGGCCTGTAGTGTATAGTCCGGTATATCCTTCCTCTTCTGGCCGAGGACGTCGTGGTCGTTTCCTTCCGCCACTCATAACATACCCCCACTCAGCTTCTGGGAAAATTGATGAAAATGGATATTATTAACAGTTTATAAAAATAATTTTTAAATTATTTCGATTTAAAAATTATTTCAATAATCGATATTTTTATTAAATCACCTGTTGTGTGTTCTGGATGCAATGTTGGGCCTGTGGTGTAAAGTCCGGTAAACTCTTCTTCATCAGGACGTGGTCTTCGTGGACGCTTTCTTCCACCACTCATAACGTAGCCCCACTCAGCTTCTGTACAGAAGATTGCGTACATTAGATGAATACGAAAAAAAATTTTTCTTATAACTTCATGTATCAGTAACTCACTTTTAATGAATATCTTACCCGTCGTTTCTTCTGGATACAATGTTGGACCAGTGGTGTATGGTACGGTATATCCTTGCTCATCAGGACGTGGGCGTCGTGGGCGTTTCCTTCCCCCACTCATAACGTAGCCCCACTCAGCTTCTGTGAAAACGGATGCAAATGAATGTAGGTAATTAACAGCTTGCAATTACCGTTTTACCTCTAATAAACCCCCATGGGGGTTTATTTCTTCAGCGACTTCTGGGGGTGGGGGTTTATTTTGGGGGGGGCTTTATTTTTTTGGGGGGGGGTTTGGAAACCATTTTTAGGAGTGGGCAAAATGGCAAAAATACCTTCCATGGCAGGAAGGAAGTCGCAGAAACTTCTACTCTACATAGAAATTTCCTTTTACAACAGCCTTTTGTAATGAAATTACCATTAACTCATCCATTTGGGGCCTTTGGTAGCACAATTTCATCATTTTCACTGCAACCAGCCACTGAATTCGCTGGGTATGTGTTTCAAACAGGTTTCAATAATCCCCCATGGGGGATTATTTTTGGGGGGGATTATTTGGAAACTTGTCGAGGGGCTGGGGGTTTATTTTTTGGGGGGGGGTTTAATTTTGGGGGGGGTTAATAGAGGTAATACGGTAAACTATTTTATTTCATTTCATTTCATAAAACGTCCCATTTTTATGTTTTTTTTGAAAAATCACCTGTTGTTTGTTCTGGATGCGTTGTTGGGCCTGTAGTGTATAGTCCGGTATATCCTTCTTCTTCCGGCCGTGGACGCCGTGGTCGTTTCCTTCCCCCACTCATAACGTAGCCCCACTCAGCTTCTGTGAAAACAAATGCAAATGAATGTAGTTAATAGTTTGCAATTAAAATATTTTATTTTATTTCATTTTATAAAACGTTCCATTTTTATGTTTTTAAAAATCACCTGTTGTTTGTTCTGGATGCGTTGTTGGGCCTGTAGTGTATAGTCCGGTATATCCTTCCTCTTCTGGCCGTGGACGCCGTGGTCGTTTCCTTCCCCCACTCATAACGTAGCCCCACTCAGCTTCTGTGAAAACAAATGCAAATGAATGTAGTTAACAGTTTGCAATTAAAATATTTTATTTTATTTCATTTTACAAAACGTTCCATTCTTATGTTTTTAAAAATCACCTGTTGTTTGTTTTGGGTGCATTGTTGGGCCTGTAGTGTATAGTTTGGTATATCCTTCCTCATCAGGACGTGGACGTCGTGGGCGTTTCCTTCCGCCACTCATAACGTAGCCCCACTCAGCTTCTGTGGAAATGAATGAAAATGAATGTTATTGACAGTAAAATTATGATTTTGATTATTTTCAACCCTCGGTTTTTCATATTCTAATAAGTCACCTGTTGTTTGTTCTGAATGTATTGATGTACCAGTGGAGTACGGTCCGGTATATCCTTCTTCTTCTGGACGTGGACGTCGTGGGCGTTTCCTTCCCCCACTCATAACGTAGCCCCACTCAGCTTCTGTGAAAACGGATGCAAATGAATGTAGTTAACAGTTTGCAATTAAACTATTTTATTTTATTTCATTTCATAAAACGTTCCATTTTTATGTTTTTTCAAATCACCTGTTGTTTGTTCTGGATGCGTTGTTGGGCCTGCAGTGTATAGTCCCGTATATCCTTCCTCTTCTGGCCGTGGACGCCGTGGTCGTTTCCTTCCCCCACTCATAACGTAGCCCCACTCAGCTTCTGTGAAAACGGATGCAAATGAATGTAGTTAACAGTTTGCAATTAAAATCA
>JASANC010004302.1:0-86090 GCA_030248135.1 Theristus sp. LFF4_11
GTTAACAGAGTGTTAAACAAAAGTCTTCCGACTATGACTTTACCAAAAAGACTGTGCGGTGTTGTTTCACTTTTGAATGTTACCACCTTACCACCATCAGTTAGTGGGACATCTTGAAAATGGTGGTTTTTGCGGAAAGTTTTTTTTTATACTTTACGTCTTTTGCGGAAAATTATTTTTTTCTGGTGTCCGCTGTGTATATTCTCGGCTTTTTTTGACATTTTGTTTCTCGTTGAAAGGTTTTATTTCATTTTTTGTCAACTTTGCAGTTGCAAACTGGTCTATTAAAACTCTTGCCCACAGGCACGCACGCGGGCGTGTGTGTGCGGCGCACGCGAGGGCTACTGTAATACAGTGCAAATAAATCAAAACAAAACAGTAACATTCATTCATCTTTGCTTGTTGCGAAATCACCGGGTATTTATTGACGACAAAACTCAGTAAAGTTAATAAAAATATTGGAAAGACTTCACATGGCTAATATGCTGGACTCTGGTAACAACAGTGACGGTTAGTACGACAACACCATGAATGATGAACAACATTCTTCGTAGCCACTAAAAGTCCTAATGGCGCGTTCACGAAGCAACATTTAGTGATTGCGTAGCTGTGTTAAAACATAGCCACGCGGTCACTGAATACTCGTTCATGAATGCCCCTTAAGTTGCTGACGACAGTTCACATGTACAAACCTGTGTGCACTTAATTTTTGTGAAAAAGCAGAAAAAGTGTCAAACTTTCCAAACGTCTGTTTTTCAGTTAAAAGCAGCCGTTTTTTTGCATCTGAAAATTGAACCGATTCTGAATCGATACGTGTACACGCGTTTATGCATCTGCACCAGCAAGTGCACGAACTTGTGCATGAACATGTGCATCATATCATTCTGCGTCTGTCTTTCAGGTCACCTCTCCTCCAATGAGGGCGACGAAAGTCCCAGCCAATCAGCGTCCGACCAGAACATTCAAAACAACCAATCATCGTGCGACTGGGACCAACCAGCGCGCGGTACACTGTTGACGAAATCCGGCGTGATCCTCGACCGCGACCATTATCACTATGCGTTCAGCACCGACGGTTACCTGCGCGACTTCTATGACCACATGGACGAGCCGTGCATGAAGGTGTGCTGTTGCTGTTGTTGTTGTTGTTGGGGATTTTAGGCGATGTTCTCAGCCACGGCTAACCCAGAACAGCGTACAGAACGCCGTCGAGTAGGGCGCCCATCGAGTTTTCTCTCTGTCATTAAGTGCCTGTACACCCCTCGGCGGGGATCGATCCCCCGAACCCACAAACAACAAACAGTCTAACGCGCTACCATTTTTATGCTGGTGTCGTCGTTGGCCCACCCACTCGACTCGTTTTACGATGTACCACGAAGCAGATCCGATTTGTAGCGCCAAAAAAAATCATTTTTTCCAGACAGTGCTCGCCTATCTGCCGAATTTGGCGGCTCGTGTGCCAAATGGCGGTCGGCTGCTTGACGTCGGGGCCGGACCGACAATCCACGTGGCCGTGGCGTTTCGGAGCAAAGTTGACGCGGTCTGTTTTGCGATTTTTTCTCTCTCAAGTCTTGTTTCTTGCATTTTTGCCAGATTTTAAAAAGCGGTGTTGCCACGTTACAAGAGACCGCGCGGTACCCCACGCGCACATTATTGGACCGGTTTTTTAGTGTGATGTGTTTTTTTGTAAATTGAACAACTTCCTTTCTGCTTGTACTGCACCATTCATGAATGAAAAACAGCGCAGCTCCAGACACCAAACTGACGGCATTGTGCATGAATGGGGCCAGAAAATTATGATGATTACACAGTGAAAAAAGGTAAAAAAAAACAACAACAACAACCGTACAGTAAGCTTTCCTGAAAAAAATCACAAAAATCACAAAAATCAAAAAATCACAAAAAAATCTCCTGCAGATCTATCTGTCCGACTATTTGCCGAGCAATCGTGCCGAGTTGTTTCGTTGGCTGGAACGCCGCTCAACGTTTCGCTGGGAGAAACCGCTGAAAATTCTCGCTTATCACGAGATGACCTGCCCCGTGAACACGGACCTGATGGAAGACGAGACCAGGCCGAAGGTGGGAACGAACTGATTTTTCATTTAGTGGTTTTTTGCTGGTTTTTAAGAGGATGAGGCTACCCACCACCCCTCTTCTGATCTACTGATCGATGTCGGGCAAGGCCAAAGTGTCGAGAGACCCATCAAGGCAATTTTGATTTATTTCCAGCATTCCGCCTGCCTCACTTCAGTTTTTAGAGCAGTTTTGGTGAGTAGTGTTGCTGACTATTGGCTGCATATGACTTTGCTTTTTGCTGAATGGTTCAATAGACAAATCATATCATGCAGCCAATCAGCAAAAGTTTAGTTTAGTTCACCTTTGATTTTTATTTCTTTTTGTTATTTTTTTGTTTCTTATTTCGTTCACTTTTAACATAGTCTTTTTTGTCTGTTTTAGTGCCTCGCGGGCGTTTTGATCGAAACTTGTTTTCCTAATCTTTTAGGTCGCCAAAGGCTAAAGGCGTTAAGTTAAGGTTCTCTGTAATTAAGGTCAAGGCAATCGTTCATTCTGACGTTTTCATTCGTAATGGACTCGGCCTATCGACGGAGATTTTGGGCGACGGATTTGAGGTGAGAGAGTGAAAAAAAGAAGAGAAGAAGTTGAGAAAGTCAACGTTTGGAAAAATGGCAAGGAAAACCTTGGGTTCAGAAATGATCTGGCTCGCTGATTTGCTGCGAATGAACCGCACTCATTCAAGGGTTCGCCCAGTTGTCCGGTCATTTTTCAAAAATTCACAGCGCCAGCCAAAAAATAATGCAGCCAATCAGCATGAAATAAAGGCGTGATCTTGACGCTCATTCATGAATGTTCAGTGAATTATAATCGGCGCAACAATTTTGCTGGTAGCTGTGCATAAATTGAATGCACGCTTGCGATTTCGTTTGCTGTAAATTCTCTCTTGAAATAATTACCGCACATTTTAGTCACCAGCGAGTTAAGCGGCATTCATGAAGCAGTAGTGACCGCGTAGCTACTTAGCTATGCGTCACTAGATACTGCTTCATGAATGCCATTTTACTTGCGGCGATGTTCGCTGAACCTGTGAATGTGACGTTTTCCACTGTGACCCTCTTCATATCTTCCAGTGCGCCCAACATTTTCACTGTTCCATTCCAAAATTCCAAGTCACCGATTCAACGCGGGCTTCATTTTCATTGCAGGTGGTGACGAGCATTTTCACGATCGAATACTGCTGCAAAACGGAGGCCGAGTATCGTGAGGCAATCGTGAATACGGTGCGTGTCGTGCGACCGAACGGCTATCTGCTGATGGGCGGAGTGCTGGAAGATGATTGGTTCACGTTCAATGGCGTGCAGTTTCGGTTTTTGTGAGTGTTTTTTTTGTTTGTGTTAAAATTGCTTTTAGGTGCTTACTGCTTGACATTATGATGCTTGACAATCACAAATTTGACTGTGTATAACACGTTCACTCAACATTCTTTTGCATTCGAACTCTAAATTACAGGGAATCAGCTGATTGGTTGGTGGTCACGTGAGGCATGCTTTCTGTGCAGGCATTGCTGTGGAGCGTCGTCTGTGTCGTCCGGCACAGAAAGCGCATCACGCGTGATAACCAACCAATCAGCTGATTGCCTATAATTTAGAGTTCCACTGTACTGTATTTCTCTTTAAGGCGCATTCATGAAAAAGTATTTAGTGACGCATAGCTGCACGAACACTAAATACTGCTTCATGAATGCCCTTTTACACAATTTCGCAGATACATCACGGAGGAGCTGGTCGTCGACGCGCTCCGTAACGCCGGCATCGACACTGAGGTCGGATTCACGTTCCTCAACTACGACGGTCTCTTCCTCTTGCTCGGCCGCAAAATGCCACCGCACGAATTCGCGCAACGGGTGAAACGTTGACGTTGTTTTTTGAGAGTTTTTTTGTGGTATTGTAAGTGAGCTTTGTTCGGACGTGTCGCAGAGAAATGACGTCAAATTTACTTTGAAAACGATACCGTTTTTGTCATGCATAGGTGCAGGAATTTTTTTGTTTGGTTTTTATTTACCTCTTCTCGAATGTTTTCCGTGACAGTGATCAGCCAAATTGAGAGTCAGTTTTGCTGTGTATGCTTTAGAATACGTGACGTCATTTCAAACCGATTCGTTCAAAAACGCAGGCTATTTTCTTGTCATTACGGTATTTGTGATTCTAACAATAAGTACAG
This sequence comes from Theristus sp. LFF4_11, assembly GCA_030248135.1. NCBI lineage: Eukaryota > Metazoa > Nematoda > Chromadorea > Monhysterida > Xyalidae > Theristus > Theristus sp. LFF4_11. The sequence continues at coordinate 4,237 of JASANC010004302.1, forward strand.
AGTGGATTTTCTCTTTCTCTTCACTGGCTTATTGCTCATCATACAATAACGGTGTTGCTTATGTGGTCCGATTGAACGGTTGAACTGAACACACCTTTCTGTGCTTAGCGCTGACTGGCTGAGTTTGAATTTGAATGTGGTTCACTGATTGGTTGTAATGTTAGCAATTCGTCTGAAAACCGTGTACCGTCTTTCTCACTACGTGCGTTTTTGTCCAACACAAACAAACAAACACATTAGATGGCATACAGTGTAATTGTCCAATCAACACACTGCGTGCGCGTGCCAGTGTGTTTGTTTGTGCAACGGTAGATTGGATTCGTGTTGTTGCAGAGTGTACACACAGTCTTCAGCCTAGGACTTGAGCAGTAGGATAGTATTGTGGATTTATTCAAACGTGTCCGAACTAAAATGACGTCATTTGCTTTAAAAACGCCCGTTTATCAAAATACAGGCACTAAAATTTCAGTTTGGTGTGACTGACTCGACATTCACCATTTGTTTGCGGGAAAAAACGGCTAAACGGAAAGTCTGGTTTGCAGTGAACGACAAGCGCATGTTTTGCGACACATGACGTCATTTCAGTGGGACACGTTTGAAAAAATATGTCATACATGTAGGATGATGCCCAGTCAGTGCACAAAAATGCAGAGTCTTTGCCTCGGATGGTCAATTTGTGAACACAACACTTTGCCTTTGTTTCGGTAACAGTTCATTTTTGAACAAATATACCTCTGCTGTTCCGCAACCAACAATTCGCTTTTATTGTCCTTGCTTCTTCTTTTTTTAATGCTCTAGAAGAACTCAATGAATTGCCCTTTATGCCTTTCAAAAAGCTCGGTTTTGCTGGTACCACAGAGTTTTTGTTGAAATTCGAAAAATGCTCCGACGAACGAAAAAAACGATCGAAGGGGGATTTGAATTTCTTTGACAAGAATGGAACTTCATGCTTGTGTTTTTGGTGTGTTCAAAACAGTGTATATAATTTTTTATAATCTTTGCAGTTCTGGTTGAGTGTGAATGACTTCTGTTGTGATTTCCTACTGTTCTTTTTTTAATCTTGACTGGCATACGGTTTTTCTCGGGAATATTGATCTGAATAAAGCTTATGACGCTCAGTTTCGTTCGATATTCTTCACTGTCAATTGTAACCGGATTTGTGGTGAACTTTTCTGGTTTCAACTAGAATGTTTACCTCTCTGCTTCCTGTAAAACTAATGTGGTCGGAATCTTCCGGTAATGCACGTTTTTATTACCAGATGACAAGTTTCGAGTGAACCAACAAACATATCGAAAAGGACGTATTTGCAAGCGATTTGCGATGACGTGCTAACTCCGGTCAAAGAAAATCACAAAGCTAAGTCGGCTGATTGGCTGGGTTACTTTGTTTCGTCCAATCAGCGTGCCAGTTCAAAACTCAAATGTAGCCCGATGGAAGTTCAATACTTCAGTGAGTTGTTTTTTCAACAACTGAAGACAACACAGTTTTCAAAATTTCAAATTGACCTCTGTCACTTTTCCAATTTCCACAAACGTATATACTTCACACTTTTTCTTCTTCCCGAAAATGAGACAACAAAACGCTTAGGACTTCGCAGCAAAGCTGAAATTTCTCCGCTTTTCACTGTTGCTTTTCGTGCGTGTAGTTGTTGCTTTGCTAGCTTAGTGCACGCTCTAAGCATTTTTTTTGACAAGCGCGTCCGTTTGCTTTGAGACTCCTTCCTTATCGGCATCGTTTCGCAGCAAATGGTTTTACCTTTTTTTCTTTGAATAGGACTTTTCTAGTGGATTCGAAATTGTTCCTGAAGTTTTTAGTTCATAGAAACTTGGAGGCTTTCAGATGTCTATGTGTCAATGTTGATTTTTATGTTTTTTAAACATTACTTGTGAAGTTGTCGATTAGCGGAAAAAACCAGTTTTTGCTGCTTTTGTGCGTGTAAATGTAGGTTTTGTTGTGCTGATGAGAGAGTTTCGTTCATTTTATATGTTTTTTTCATCTAACCAAAACGGTTTCGCAACAGTATATTCGTTTGTTTCATCTCTCTTTGGAAGACTTGCCTAAAAATCCCCCAAAATGTAGTTGGTCCAACCAAACCCAAAAAGTACAATACAGCCAATCAGCTTCCTAGGAAACAGCCAAAGGTTGCCAAAAATTTTCATGTGTGTTTGTGATTTCACGAAATCTTCACACGTTTCATGTACAGATGAGCTCTAAATTATTGGCTATCCGCTGATTGGTTGGTGATGAGGTGATGCATGCTTTACCATGCAGGCACTGCTGTGCAGGTATTCTGCCCTGCACCAGAAAGCACGCGTCCCGTAATCAACCAACAAATCCAACCAATCAGCTGACAGCCTAACCCAGCTGACACCGCGGGTGCTGGACACTGTTTTTTTTGGGGGGGCGGGGTTTCGCCCGGTACAGCAAAGACCGCGACGCCCTCGGGTTTGTCAGCTCTACAGCGGGCTTAGGATTGAATGGCAGCAATTGAATGTTTTATTTTATTTGTTTTTTGTTTTGTTTTTTTAGCACCACAACGACACGACCGGTGCGCCCTCTGGCGGCGGCGGTGGCCGACTTCAGAACCGCGGTGCCGGCGCGACTGCGCACGAAAACACGAATGACAATAAGAGCGACAAGAAAAACAATAATAATAAACATCGCACAACACCAACAAAACACGAGAAACCGCTCGCAACCGTTCTGATGTCCGCTTCGACCCGGTCGAGTGAGCCGCGGGCGCCGCCGGGCGAGTGGCGACCGCCGGTGCTGCTGGACAGGTACAGTCGAACCCTAAATTATAGGGAATCAGCTGATTGGTCGGTGATTACGGTAATTATAGGGAAACAGCTGATTGGTTGGTGCATGCTTTCTGTGCAGGCATTGCTGGGGTGGGCGGAGTTTGGTTTGCAAAAAGCATGCTGATTACCAACGAATCAGCTGATTCCCTATAATTTAGAGTTCGCTTGTGTATACAGAGTGTTTGTGTAAGCCTGTCATTTTTGTGGCTGACGCGGAAGGGAAGTCTGTCCGGCACAGAATGCGCGCATGATGTTGTGCACCAACCAACCAATCCAATCAGGTAATTGCATTTGATACAGCAATGAGACCGTATTTTATTTCTCTTCGCTCTCCCCGACACTTATCTGTGTATTGATTGACGAGTCTCGAAGACAGTGAGATCGTGTCAAGACCGAACACACCAAATACCGTAACCCATGAGACTCTCCCGCCATTTCGCAGAGACCACCTGCATTACGCGTTCACGTCCGCCGCGTATCTGCGCGACTTCTACGAGCGAGTGGAGGAGCCGGCGATGCGCATGATCCTGTCGTACCTGCCAAATGTCGTCGCGAGACTGCCAGCTGGCGGCCGGGTGCTCGACGTTGGCTCCGGACCGTGCATCTATGTTGCGGTGGCGTTTCGACATTCCAAAGATGAGGTTTGGGTGGTGGCATGATTGGGTGGAATTTGAGTTTTGTGGCATATACGCTGATTGGTTATAGGATGATGGACATGCTGGTATGATCCTGTCGTACCTGCCAAATGTCGTCACAAGACTGCCAGCTGGCGGCCAGTTACTGCGCTTACGTTTGCCGTTATTGCATCATTCCATCTTGATTTGAATCTATCTGAAAAAATGACGTCAAACAATCGATCCTTCAAAAAAAACAAACATTCGTCTTATCGTTCACTCACACATGGACCCAGAAAAAACCCTTTTAAAAAACCTGTCATTCTTTCAGGTTTACCTCTCCGATTTCTTGCCACAAAACCGTGACACCCTGATGAAATGGTACGAGGGCAACAGCAGTTTCGATTGGACGCCAACGTTGCGCATCCTGGCCCTCGGCGAAGGCAGATCGTGCGAGATACACAATTTGAGCGCGATCGAGAACGAGGCAAAACAGAAGGTTGTTTGGTTGTTGTTGTTTTTCTGGAAGTTTGCTTCTTTGTGGAATGACATTGAGTGGCAGCCCGCCCGCTGGTTGAGTACAGTCATTTGTTCGAAACTGTCACTTTTTTCGCAGAAGAAAAGTGGAGGTCGCGCAAAAAGCGCGATTGGAGTTTCCGGAAAATATCTTTAGCCACAAAAGCCCTTTACATTCGTTTTTTTTTACTGTGACTCAATAAGCTTTCGTATATGCTCGGTATTCTGACAGTATTAAACAAACGTACCATACTGTAGCTGCGTTTTTCTATTCTTCTCGCCTAGAGAAACGGAACTGCAGAAAAAATTTCAAGCTAAAAAATAAAACGGAAATGGTTTACTACTGTATCTCGCACACAGGTGCGCGGTATTCTCCACTGCGACGTGCACAATGCGAATGTTCTACCAACGTTGTCCGATGTGTGCGAAGGATTTGAGGTATGGATATACAGCATCTAGTTGTTTGATTCTGCGACTCAGTGCGCGTAAATAACAATTAGCAGTTTCACCGTGTGCTTGACGCGGCAATAGAATATTATGATGACTGAATGATAACGTGCGTAAAGGTTGAATTTCGCACACAACAGGTGTGCGTGAGCTGCCCTTTTTCCGCGCTGAGGTTGTTTTTTTGCGACGCATTTCTTTCTAAGATGTATCCGTATATGGGTCTCCGTATCTCAGGCTTGTCTTAACAGTTTTAGCGGAGCATCGTGCACTCATTCTTGCGAAACAAAAATGAATGACTGGAAGGACAAACACTGGAATGTTTTCCAATCTCTGGCATTTTGAGGTGATGCATTTTCAGCTATAACTACAAAGTACACTCAATAATAACGACTGACCTGTATTGTGCGATTTATTTCCCACCAGGTGGTGACCACGTTCCTGTGCGTCGAGTATTGCTGCAACAAGGTGCAAGAATACCGCGACGCCATACGAAATCTGGCGCGCTGCGTGAAGACGAACGGTCACGTGATCATGGGCGGAGTGCTCGAGGAGACCTGGTGCGCGTTCGACGGAAAACAGGTGCGCACCAAGTTTTGCTGAAGCCTGTCAATTTTTATGCAGTACAACGCTCACACATAATGAAAGAACGGGACACGGGATCGAGTGGCAAGCAAACATATTATTTAGCCAAAATTAAGGTGCGCTTGTTTTCTGTTTGAACCAAACCCGTAACATTTGTTCATACTTTCGCTCTGTATTCTGCGAAAAAAGTGACAGGTTTCAACAAACATTCTGCAGTCAGGACTCTACCCACCACCGCTGCGGAGCCTTACCGTTATTTCTTGTTTCCCGGTCGGGTACAGTCATATAGTGACTCTTCTCCACCTGCGGGAAAAATCGACAAGTGCAAGAACTTTTTCGGCTCTCTACATTCTGCAATACAAAGTGACCGATTTAACCAAACATACTGTACGAATGAATCATCTCATTTCCCCACTCTCCCAGTTCTCCTGCCTCTACATCACGGAAGCGTTCGTTATCGAGTGCCTGGCGAACGCTGGCATCGACACGGATGCGGAGCGCGGATTTCTCTTCTTCAACTGTAACAATTTATTCCTGTTGTGCGGACGAAAAATGAGCACCAAGGAGTATAGAGCGCGAATGTTGGACGCATCGGGCAGCAGTGATTCGGAGCAGCAGCGACGCTGATTGGTTGATGAGGCGGCTTTTTTTGAAACTCTGCCAGTGATTGGTTGGATGTTCAGGCCGCGCGACTGGAGACGTGATTTTGGTTGGCTGTTGGTACTATTACGACGTGTCGTTGACTGAAATGCAAAGATCTGGGACTGGATTGAGTCATTGATTGATTGATTAATTGATTGATTGATTGATTGATTGAATGATTGATTGATTGATTTGTTTAGACTTCAGCTCGTTGAGTGGTTTTTGATCCTTCGCTACGCAGCTCTTTGAATCATAATTGACCAAACAAATGTTTTGTCCCGATTATTGTTTTTTTAGTGACTCTTGCTCATTATCAACCGCTCATCACTTTTTCGACCACACACACACTGAGTTATTTAGTCGTTCTTTAGTTGAAGCAGAAGCAACAGAAACTAATCAATGTCATAGATCAAGACACAGCTGTTGTTTTTTCATGGATATTGGCGTTTTTATATTTGACTAGATTGTCGGCTTTCAATATTGCGTGTTTGGCGTCAGTTAGAAAACATTTTTTCTTGTTTTTTTAAATCGACAACATGCCAAAAAGCAGTCCTCTCTTCGGTTACTGAGTTTTTGTCAATTTCGTGATTTTGCTGTGTTTATTTAAAATATGTTCGGGTTTTATATGGGTTTCAATACACTGCTTTCTCAGTTTTATTCTGCAATATTCTTGAATTAGCTTATTAATAATGCGATTATTGTGTGCCACCTTGCGCTTGATCAGAATGTAAAACAGTTTGTAATCATCATAGCTTGTGTTTGTAAAATGTAATCATTTGCGGTCATATTTCAGTGGTTGCTTGTATTGGTAATTTACACCTGTTGGTTGGTTGGTTGCTTGGCTGCAAGAATCTATAACCGTTGTTTCAAATTCAATTATATTTATTTGATATACAGTGCCAGCCATAATTAATGCGCAACGTAGCGATGGTGCTCCAGCGAGCTCGATCGAGCTCCACAGCAGCCCTGTGTATTTGATAGGCTGCGCCGTGCGCGCGCGCTCATTTTTCTTGCGAGAGTTGTGGAGCTCCACATCGCTCGCAGCCTTTTAACACGCGTGTATGCACACACCTAAACTCCGCCCGTCTATACTTTGTGTGTGGCAAGACTGCGAGCTCCATCGAGCTCGACGGAGCTCCATGGCACTCAAACTGCGCATTAATTATGGCTGGCACTGTAACACGATGATAACTGTCATGTACAGTGAATCACCAATGTTCTGATAGGTTTTCTGACTATGCAACAACGCTGTTGCGTTTTGGCTATTTGCATATCAAATGTTACACATGTTTTCGTATCCGCAAATGAGTCAAGAAAGGTAAATAAAAACTTTGGATTGTTAAAAATCTTAATTTTTTTAATTTGAAGTCTGACACTTACAACTACAACCAGTAGAAACTGGTTAAAAGTGAATTACGAATCGAAACACAGAAACAGGGGAATCGCATCACAGGAAACTTGAGCTCGTCAAACGTTAATAAAAATCGAAATTCGTTTCAATAAGAGCACAAAAGATGTAACTCATAATACAGCTTCAAACGTACAGCTTTACAGCTTCACTTTAGTAGCTGTTCTATTAGCATTAGCTAAAATGTCAATGAACCTAATTTTTATAAAAATTACTTGTTTGTAAATATCACTTTTATTGCTCAGAACACTGAATCTGAAAACTGAAAATTCCTCCTAAGTTTTCTCCAGTAAACGAGGAGTCCATTGCGGTCCCACAGTACAGCCACATGGAATGAAATCTTGTAATTACGGACCGAAGGAATATGTAATTCAGCACTCGGGCTACTTTATTTTGCTTTTGATTTTCATTTCACCTTAGTTACACGATATACGATTCTAATATAACGCGGCGACATGTGCATCGTTTGTGTTTGTATTTGTTGTGGCTTTAATTGGGCATGTTTGACTGGATTTTCAGTTTTAATCCGACAAGGAAAAAGGCGCAGCCAATCAACCAATCACCCAAATAAACCGATCGGCAAGTCACGACAAATTAGTTTCGAAAGACATAAGATTACAAATCTGTAAAACAAAAAAGCGAACTCAATTGATAAAACGTTGATATTGTGTAGAAGACGAAGTTCATATGACCATGCAGAATACGTGATGCCTGTTTGTAGTCAAGCTATAGCCAGCAGCGCCCTGAGGTTGTAGTCAAGCTATTTTCACCTGCGAGAGTTTTATGCTGCTTTCGACGGCGCGAAACTACTATATGTAGCTTCGTCCGTGTCTGTTTACTGTTTTATTGATAAATGGAAATCGCAGAAACACCCAACACAACATTGCTTTTGTAGGTGTGTGTGTGTGTGGCGGAAATCTTGTGGACACATTGATTGTTATCAAACTCCGCCTCCACAGCAGTTCACGCACAGATTGCATGCAACAACCAATCAGCTAGTTGGATAATATGTTTTTGAGTTCGACTGTAGTTGGAAAAATTAATTGGATAAACAGCAGAACTTTTTTTCAGATATCGCCAGCAATAAATCCATATTATACAAAAAAGAGTGGACAAATTTCCACGACGAACCACAAAAGCGTTCAGTGTAGCGGAGAATTTGCCAGAAAAAATGTCCATGAAAACGCGTTCGTTCAACTTCGACGTGCGTCTGAGTTTCCGGGCGATCGAGTCGAGCAACAGCAATATGAACAACAACAACAACAACAGCAACAGTGATCACGTGACGTACAAGCACGACGGCTCGCGGTTCACGACCGCCGCGAATACGCTCAAGTTTCGCGCAAACATCAAATACCGCATTAGCATCGAAGTGACGCCCGCAACTGAGTTTTAGTTTGGTGGTTTGGTTTTTTCTTTTGTTGTGGTTTTGGTTTTTCTGTTTCCGGCGAAATTCCAAAGAACAAGGGAACATCCTGTACACACACTGCAACCCCGGAATTGTTCACTTTGCATGAAAAATTATGCGTGAAAAAATTGAACCAAACGGATATTCTTGTATGTGTATGCTTAGACAAGCGCTTTTTTAAAGCAAATGACGTCATTACAGTGCGACACGTTTGAATACACTTACAATACACCAAACTCATTGTTTGTCTTGCTGAATTTCTTTGTTTCTTTTTTGCACATAGTCACGTGAAAATCGGCGACTGCGCCCTGCCACTGCACAGTCGTAATCCGCTGTCCGGCGTCTACACGACCGACTGGAATACGACGGGCATCGAGCCGACGCGAAAGGCGCACCGCCAGGACATTCGCTTCAGTTTGCAGGTTCGTTTGGCAGAGCTCCGACGACCTCTGGCTCCGGAAGATGATTTTCTGAATCGGGCAGCCAATGTGTCACGGTATAAAAAAGGTGTCCGAAAAAGTGTCCGAAAAGGTGTTCAAACAGCGTCCGAAAAGGTGTCCAAAAAGCTGTTCGAAAAGGTGTCCGAAAGAGTGTCCGAAAAGGTGTTCAAAAGGCGCCCGAAAAGGTGTCCAAAAAGGTGTCCGAAAAGGTGTCCGATGTCTTGTTCGCCTTGGAGTGACGCGTCGCGCGGTGTTCCCGAAAGTAAGTGTCCCAAAGCACGCGAGTAGTGTGGTCGTTGCCACTTTTATCTCTGGGGACCACGCGAGACACGGACACCCAGGCGGACGGGACACCGGAAATCTTTTCGGACACCTTTTTTGATGAAGTTATTGAGAAAAACGCAGAGATTTCCTCCAGGGCCCCTGCGGTACACTGGAGCACATGCTACAGACCAAGTTCTACGATCGCGACTGTGCGCGTGCGAGTGTCGGCCAACGTCTGACGTGCGTCCTGTTGAAGTGCACAGCCGCAGGCGGTGGTCGGATATCGTTGACCAGTGTTCAGTACACGTGATCGTACAGTATGGCCGAATAAATCCGGCAGTCCTTGTATTCTCCATCACGTCCCCACTATTTCCTTCCTGATATAAAGCCACCTGACGTACCAATTCGCTACAATATTACTACTGACTACATATAGGCCCAAACTTACTAACTGTATTAATAATTGAATTTGCGATAATTTAGTAACTTAGTAATTTCCGAAGCGAGATCTGTTTAGCAGTTACGGTTTCTCAGTCAGTGGCGTTCGCCGATGGTCCTCCTTCATACATCTTTCTTCTCTATTTGATTCTTTCTTTTCTAATAACTTTCTCTGTCACCGAGAAATTTTACGGGTTCGGTTTTCCGATTCCTTATAAAAGCATAATAATTTTTAGTTGTTTCACATGATGAATCAAATGCCTGTCAGTTTTGTTTCACTGATATTCTGCCCTACGTCAAACCGTTTGATTTGCACCCTTGTGTTCTGACACAGTTTTTCACTCGCCTAGTTTTTCTGTTTGTGCTGTGTTGAAACGAATCACTGGAACTTACGGAAGAGGGTTCAGCAAAGCCTTTTATTTTGGTTTTTAAGTATTTTTGTGAATTTGTAAGGTTTTCAGCTTGCGTTATTCACATTGAGCAAGTGTTTTGTAAAAAAGGGAGGTGTACATGTATCACAAATTTCAGGTTTATTGTGTGATGTGTTTTAGGCACTCATTATGTTCATTATTTTGTAGCTTCTGATGTTCTTTGCCAAAGTTATAATGTTGCTATTCACAGTCTGCCATACTGTTTTTCTTGCCTTTTTTAGAGCCTGTCAATTCTCGAAAACCGAATTTTTATCATCTTTCTTTATCATATTGCGCATAAATGAAAGCAGTTTCATGCTTGACGCGGGAATATTCAAAATTGGTGGAGTGATGCTGATTGCTCGGTACCATTTTGAATTGCCGCATCAAGCATAAAACTAAGTTCCTTTCAACGTCTGTAACGTGCAAACGCACTGAGTCGCCAAGCCAAACGAAAAGACAACAACACACAAACTTTATTTCAATGGACCAATTTCATCTTTCATCTTAAAATTGTCTGATACTCGCATTGCGATTCGGGAAACGTCGCGAATAATGCTGATAATGATGATTGTAGTTTGACCGTCGATTATTCGTCGCCGATCTCGTCGACGAACTACGGTCTCTGAATTCTACGGTTTGTTGCACCATCAGGCGGCTAACGAGGTCGCCGTCGCTGTGCTTGAACGCGAACTGATGCTGGTGATGCTTAGCGACGTAGCTCGAGTCGGTGTTGTAGCTGTCGCTGTTGTACGTCGCCGGTAGCACGCCCAACAACGCTGCATCGAACAGGTCCGTACCGTACAGTGCACTCGGTCTGAAGGAGTATCTAGAAATTACAACGAAATAAAGAAATGGCATTTTTTTGATGAGCTTATCAATCGATAAAAATGATAATATATTGCAAAATCAAGTGCGAATCATCGTATCTAGCTTTAGCTTTGTTTAAATTTTTTACTTGTGCAACGCAACGCAACAATGAAATGTGATTGACGGAACGTCATTACAGCGAATGAAGCTGTTTTATACAGACCACTAAACCAAAACACAAACAACTGGATGCACACAAAAGTCAACTAAAGTTGTAAGATGGTTCCCTACATTTCGGCAGCTAAAACGGACTAAATGGACTAAACTAACTAAAAACTGAAAAAAACTAAAACCAATAAAAGAACTGACCTGCTAGAGTCGCCGTGCAGCGGCGTTCCAAACGAGATGCGCATGAAATCGCGAAACTGACGCGTGAACAGAAAATAGACGACCGGATTCAGGAGCGAATTGACGTTGAACAGAAAATTCGAGACGTCAAGCATCAGAAAGAAGGTCGGCGGTTTGATTTTGTGCGCCGGGAGCCAGCGAATGATCAGGCCACCTGGATATAGGATAAAAAACAGTGCGTGAATTTCAGTGCGCACTTTCCATAAGAGCGATGTTTGCATTTTCATCAAGTCCTGATATTTGAGTGGACACATTTTCGATCTTGGCGTGTGATTATTCCAATCTAAACTTGTACCCAATATACACAGACAGCAGACGAGCACCCATTTTTTCAACCGTTTTTCTGTCATACAGTAAAAACCTCAGATGTGTGGGCAAACAAAATTGTTATCAAAACATTTGTATTTTTGCAAATAATGCAAATGTGCGACCGACCAGTATGACAGAGAAAGAACAACAGAATGATCGTGATCAGCATCCAGGCGCTGCGGAGGTCGTGGCGGTGCGGTCGAATCTTGTGCTGTTTCGATTGCTCCTGAATATGCGGGTGTACGGTAAATAAAAGGTGTCCGTACAGGTGTCCAGTGTCCTCTTCGCCTGGGTGTTCCGGAAAAGTCGCCCAAAACGCCGAGTCTGGTGTTTCCGCTTTTTTTATTTCGAGACGAAACGCGCGGGAAACCCAGGAGGACAGACACCGGACACCTTTTCTAACGTGGAACAGCGAGCAAATTTAGATGATCATTGTATTAAACGAAAGTGAACTGCCACGAAATAATTCAGCACTTTAGTAACTCGTTTCACAGATATGGCCGCACCTGCAACGCCGGTTGTTTCGCGTATAACGCCACCAATATGCGTGTGTTCAGTAACGTTAACACCACCAACGGAACACAATAGACGAGTATCGTGTAGAGAATGTTGTTGATCTGCAAAATACAATAATGTTGAAATCGAGAGAAAGGAATACAATAAAGGGAAACAGCACGACATCCCAATCCGTTGGCCAATTCTGGTGTTGTGTGTCTTGATTTAATCATCAAAACGACTTTCTGCAACCATTCAACAACAACAACACATCCCGATCGTATGACTTCATATTTAATTATCTAAAAATGCGGGAGACGCATATAAAAGGAGGAATATGGCCTTGTGTAAGCAGTGAAAGACTTGGCTCGACAACGCTTTTCAAGTCTCTGATGTGGTACACACGGATACAAGTGCATAAGAGTCATATTTTTGCGCCGCGTTTGTTGTTTAAAAGCTTGCTGAAAAGCGTAAAACCTTTGAAGTTATCTAGATATTTTTCAATTGTCCTCTTCAGTTTAGTCTAAAATCACATCATGTGCGAAATTCTGTACAGCATGGCCGAATAAATGAGGCAGTCCATCAAGGCGGCATTAGTCGCTGACTAGGAGTTGTCTTTTTCAAAAATGCCAACATAATTTTCAATCATGTGTGCAAGGGAGAAAGAATGAACAGAATAATACGGATAATCCATTAGTTTAAAAAAACGCGTCAAATTTGGCATACAATTTGGTTTCTGAACTTCCTTTTCTTTCATTCAAAATTCGCGCGCTCCTTGCACCCTGAAAAAAACTGCCATGTTTAATCGGCTATACTGTAAATTCTGTGCAAAAAACAGAAACATCAGAGATTGCAAAACATTGCTGCATGTAGCTTTATCGTTGTTGCTGACGTACGCACCGCTGTGCATACAGCACCAGTGCAAAAAGTGTTGTCTTCCGTTGATTTTCACCCTTTTTACCAAACTCTTGTGACAGGATAAACCGGTGAGTCATTGCCACAGAAGGAGACCTTGCGTTCCCAATGCCTCTGCGATACACTTTGTGCAAACCAGTGTCAGCGATCTAAAGTCTGATCGTTATTTTAGTGGTTTTAGAGGTCGCTAAATGCTAGAAAAAATATATGTGAAAGTTTCATTTGTCTACGAGTACGAGGGTTGCCACTTGCAACCGAAATAAAAAATAAACGGCGCAAAAATATGACTCTTATGTACTTGTATCCGTGTGTACCACATCAGAGACTTGAAAAGCGTTGTCGAGCCAAGTCTTTCACTGCTTACACAAGGCCATATTCCTCCTTTTATATGCGTCTCCCGCATTTTTAGATAATATTCTGACTTTTACATAAGCCCCAAAGGTCGGACTAAAATCACAATACGTTGGTCACACATTCTTCTAAACCCCGGACAACTCAGGTTTTTTTATTTTTTCGTTTTTAGGCCAATTTCGTCTATGCTATTTTTACGGCCGATTCGCCTAAAATCGTCACGATTCAGTACCTAGAATTGCTCACATAAGAAAACTGACTCAAAAGCCGTGATCGGCGCAATGAATTACCATGGAAAACACCGATTTCTTGTTTTTCATTTCTGGGCCGGTTTCACTAAATTCCACGGCCGATTCGCCCGAAATCGTCACGATTCGGTATCTAGAGTTGCTCACATGAAAAAACTAACACAACATCCGTGATCAGTGTATTTAATTACCATGGAAAACACCGTTTTTTTGTTTTTCATTTCTGGACCGATTTCGCCAATTTCGACGGCCGATTCGCCCGAAATCGTCACGATTCGGTATCTAGAGTTGCTCACATAAGAAAACTAACCCAAAATCCGTGATCAGTGCATTGAATTACCATGGAAAACGCCGTTTTCTTTTTTTTCATTTCTGGACCGATTTCGCTGAAGTCCACGGCCGATTCGCCCGAAATCGTCACGATTCGGTAACTAGAGTTGCTCACTTGAAAAAACTAACACAAAATCCGTGATCAGCGCATTGAATTACCCTGGAAAACACCCTTTTCTTATTTTTCGTTTCTGGACCGATTTCGCCAATTTCCACGGCCGATTCGCCCGAAATCGTCACGGTTCAGCATCTAGAGTAGCTCACGTAAGAAAACTAACCAATATCCGTGATCACCGCATTGAATTACCCTGGAAAACATCTTTTTCTCGTTTTTCGTTTCCGGACCGATTTCGCCAATTTCCACGACCGATTCGCCCGAAATCGTCACGATTCAGCATCTAGAGTTGCTCACGTAAGAAAACTAACCCAATATCCGTGATCAGCGCATTGAATTACCCTGGAAAACATTTTTTCTTGTTTTTCGTTTCTGGACCGATTTCGCCGATTTCCTAGGCCGATTCGCCCGAAATCGTCACGATTCAGTATCTAGAGTTGCTCACGTAAGAAAACTAACCCAAAATCCGTGATCAGCGCATTGAATTACTCTGGAAAACACCCGTTTCTTGTTTTTCATTTCTGGACCGATTTCGCCAATTTCGACGGCCGATTCGCCCGAAATCGTCACGATTCGGTATCTAGAGTTGCTCACATAAGAAAACTAACCCAAAATCCGTGATCAGCGCATTGAATTACACTGGAAAACATAGTTTTCTTGTTTTTCATTTCTGGACCGATTTCGCCGATTTCCACGGCCGATTCGCCGGAAATCGTCACGATTCAGCATCTAGAGTTGCTCACGTAAGAAAACTAACCCAAAATCCGTGATCAGCGCATTGAATTACTACGGACTAGACCTTTTTCCTATTTTTTTTGGTAGCTCAGACAAAATTTGTAAGAGTGAAAACTGATACTCAGTCAAAATGCTACGAACTTTCAAAAATGCACAATTTTAACTCAAAAAAGTGCCCGGGCAAAAAAATAAACTAAATTTTCAAAAAATACGGATGAAATTACCCTAGGAAACATTTTTGTTGAACTGTGAAAGTGTCCCAGCCAAAAATTGAAAGGGCGAACACTTAAAACCAGGTGAAAACCCTCCAAACAATTAAAAATGCCCAATTTTTTACCCAAAAACAGGGTCTGGGTAAAAAATTAAACCGATTTTCAAAATCTCCGGATGGAATTACCCCAGGGGACATTTTTGTTCGACTGTGAAAGTGTCGCAGGCAAAAATTTAAAGGGCGAACACATGTTGATTACATAGCTGAAAAAAAAATACAAAGGGAAAGAAGTAACACTGTTTTCAGAATAGGTTTTTCGTGTCTACAGCGTATGAAAAGTAGTCGGATAAAAAATTTTTCGCGGCTCCAAGCACAACTTTGGGTGTTCGTTTCGTGTGCACAGTGCCAAGTTTGTGGCTTATACTATGCTCGCTGGACGCAGCGAGCAAATTTGAAAAAAGCGCGCGAGGGGATAACGGCTCATATTATGCGTGATGCGCTGTCCGCTCGCTGGCGCTCGCTCGCGCATCCGCATGATAGTACATGTACAATGGAGGTGGTCCACTTCCTCTTTAACACAGGAAACTTAAAAAAAAATGCGAAAACCAATTTGATCCTATTTCATCTTGTCAAAAAGGCTTGGCTTAGAATGAGGATTAGATTAGGATCGAGCATGCAGCCAATTAGTACCATACCCTAAACAAAACAGTACCATTCAGTACTGTCGCACAGTATCCACAAAAAAATCGGTTACCATCGAATAGACCGGATGCCTCGCCAACGGTGTCACGGTGTTGATCGCAAAGGTCACATTGCGCACGACCGTCTCATTTCCATCGTCCGTGACGTTCTCGTGGATCGTCTCCTCGAGCATCTCCACCTCGAACAGTTTGCCGACGTTGACCAGCATCGCAGTGAGCGTGATCGCGCCGACGATACGCCATTCGCCGCTGACACGGCAGCAACAACGGGCGGCTGGACTGGTGTGGCGACCGCTGCCTGTGACGAGCGGTAAAACATAGCTACGCGGTCACTAAATACTGCTTCATGAATGCCCCTTATGTCGGACAGACTGCAAAAGCCCCCGCCCACCTTGCGCCTGACAATTCGCCGGCAGCCGACTGAACGGATGACAGATGGCGCGGTGTCGTTCGATCGCAATCGCCGTGATCGTCCAGATCGACGCGATGTTCACGGTCAGTAGAATCGGGGCACCGATGCGCTCCACGTAGGCGGAGCTTGTCTTCGCCGACGCCCAGACGCTCGGCTGCGAGACGTACTTGTTCTGGAGGTACAGTATCCAGACGGGCACGTCGAGCACTGCACGACATACGAGAATGGTTGAATGTGGAAATCAAGATTTTCTAGGGTTGTCTTGTTTCAACGGAAGTACAGTCGAACTCTGAATTTTAGGCAATCAGCTGATTGGTTGGTGATCACGTGATGCATGCAGGCATTGCTGTAGGCGCGGAGTAGGCCTGCACAGAAAGCATGCGTCACGTGACCACCAACCGGCTGATTCCCTATAACGTATAGAGTTCGACTGTATATTGAGAAGCAGTTCGCGTTTCATGCACGTTTCATGCGCGTTTCATTTGAAGATGCTTGTTGAGTATTTATCGACTATTTTGGTTTCTGCGACTCGGTCAATGCGAGCACGAAATCAGTTTCATGCTTGGCGCTAGAATACAAAATTGGTTGCGTGATCCGTGTCCGTGTGATACGACTGAGTCACTTGAACCACTTTGAATTGCCGCGCGCCACTCATGAGACCAATTTGCAGGCAACGCACTAAGCAACCCGTAAGATCAAGTATACAGAACTTTAACAAACGGGTTGCACAAATAGCACGAAATCATAACAAAAAGCAAAACGAACGAAAACCAACCGGCGATGCTTAGCAGATTCTGAAGCGCGTCAAAGATGCAGAGACCGGCCAGATACGGTAGCAGCCCGGAGTGCGACGGTCTCGGCACGCCGTCCTTCGTGTGACGCGTGTAGACGCACAGGAACAACATCAGACAGAACGAGTTTAATGCGATACCTGGAGAAAGAAATGAGTTATTAAAATGACCGTAAAGTTCCTCCCACCTATAAGACCCTCACCCAAAAGTGGGCGGAGTGTCACACGGCGGGAAACCAAAAAATTCAAAATTCTGACTTGGTCGAAATCCTACCCCGTTTATAAGGCCCGGAATTCCTAATCTTCTCTTCATAAGACCTCCTCCCACTTATAAGGTTGTCACATAAAAATCCAATTTTTTCAGAAATTTTTGATTTTCAAATTTATATAAGAGGCCTTCCCCCGAAAAATCGCCCCACAGTGGACAGTCTAGATTTTTGACTTGTCTCCGAATTGGCTCAAATTTTAACACAGTTAAGTAAATTCATTTTGCAGGTCAAAAACGAATTTTCAGCCCAATCGGCCCAAAAACACGTCCGCTGTGGCCTTTTTAATGAGGTACCCTATTTTTGGAAGAGGTCATTTTTGGACCCCAATTTTAAGGCATGTTCGGAAAATTGTCACCAATGGCTAGTGGTTAAACGAATTTGGCTGAAATTTGAATCGTACATTGGCAACATATTGGGCTAACTTCTGAGCCATAATTCGTCAAGAATGAATGTTGCACATGTTTGCTGCAGCTGTTTAAACATGATGCTTTTTGACAAAATTCTCAAAATTCAAAATGCTCTGTAGGTGCGCCCAATGAATGAATTTGGCTGAATTTTTGCTTGAAGGTTTCTATTATACAGGGAAAACAGTGTACAAAAATTTGGACCGGGGACCAGTTGCATTCTTGAGTAACAGCAGTTTTAAGTTGAACTCAGGAAGAAAAAGTGGTCATTTTCGAAAAAAACAGAAGTTTTTCGATTCGCTAGCCATTTATTTTGCATTTTTATCGCTCTAAACAAAGTAACAGAATGTTTTTCAACCTCCTAAACACGTTGCTGCAATTAGTTTTAAAATTTAACGAATTTCAAGCATGATTAAACGGCTGAAATGGTCGTAAACCTCACCATTTTTGCACATTGAGAAATTTGAAACTGCTCTGTAGGTGCGCCCAATGAATGAATTTGGCTGAATGTTTGCATGAAGATTTCTATTATACAGGGAAAACAGTGTACAAAAATTTGGACCGGGGACCAGTTGCATTCCTGAGTTACAGCAGTTTTAATTTGAACTCAGGAAGAAAAAGTGGTCACATTCGAAAAAAAACTGAAGTTTGTCGATTCGCTAGCCATTCATTTTGCATTATCGCTCTAAACAAAGTAACAATATGTTTTTCAACCTCCGAAACACGTTGCTGCAATTAGTTTTAAAATTTAACAAATGTCAAGCATGATTAAACGGCTGAAATGGTCGTAAACCTCACCATTTTTGCATATTGAGAAATTTGAAACTGCTCTGTAGGTGCGCCCAATGAATGAATTTGGCTGAATTTTTGCATGAAGGTTTCTATTATACAGGGAAAACAGTGTACAAAAATTTGGACCGGGGACCAGTTGCATTCCTGAGTTACAGCAGTTTTAAGTTGAACTCAGGAAGAAAAAGAAAAAAATGGTGAGGTTTACGACCATTTCAGCCGTTTAATCATGCTTGAAATTCATTAATATTTAAAACTAATTGCAGCAACGTATTTAGGAGGTTTAAAAACCTATTGTTACTTTGTTTAGAGCGATAAAAATGCAAAATGAATGGCTAGCGAATCGAAAAACTTCAGTTTTTTTTTCGAAAATGACCACTTTTTCTTCCTGAGTTCAACTTAAAACTGCTGTAACTCAGGAATGCAACTGGTCCCCGGTCCAAATTTTTGTACACTGTTTTCCCTGTACAATAGGAACCTTCATGCAAACATTCAGCCAAATTCATTCATTAGGCGCACCTACAGAGCAGTTTCAAATTTCTCAATATGCAAAAATGGTGAGGTTTACGACAATTTCAGCCGTTTAATCATGCTTGAAATTCGTTAAATTTTAAAACTAATTGCAGCAACGTGTTTATGAGGTTGAAAAACATATTGTTACTTTGTTTAGAGCGATAAAAATGCAAAATAAATGGCTAGCGAATCGAAAAACTTCAGTTTTTTTCGAAAATGACCACTTTTTCTTCCTGAGTTGAACTTAAAACTGCTGTAACTCAGGAATGCAACTGGTCCCCGGTCCAAATTTTTGTACACTGTTTTCCCTGTATAATAGAAACCTTCATGCAAAAATTCAGCCAAATTCATTCATTGGGCGCACCTACAGAGCATTTTGAATTTTGAGAATTTTGTCAAAAAGCATCATGTTTAAACAGCTGCAGCAAACATGTGCAACATTCCTTCTTGACGAATTATAGCTCAGAAGTTAGCCCAATATGTTGCCAATGTACGATTCAAATTTCAGCCAAATTCGTTTAACCACTAGCCAATGGTGGCAATTTTCCGAACATGCCTTAAAATTGGGGTCCAAAAATGACCTCCTCCAAAAATAGGGTACCTCATTAAAAAGGCCACAGCGGACGTGTTTTTGGGCCGATTGGGCTGAAAATTCGTTTTTGACCTGCAAAATGAATATACTTAACTGTGTTAAAATTTGAGTCAATTCGGAGACAAGTCAAAAATCTAGACTGTCCACTGTGGGGCGATTTTTCGGCGGAAGGCCTCATAAAGAGATCTTATATGCAAGACTTTACGGTAATCATTTAACACGAGAGACGTGAAGTGACGTGACGTGTCGTATGCGCATTACGTCAGGCCTTAAGACAAAAACTGCAATAACAACGTATAATAGGCTCCCATTTTAAAAGAAAAAAAACCGCTGACCCATGACACAGACGAGCGGTTCAACAATGATCTTGAGCACACAGTCCAGCCCGTCGTCGGACATGTTCGCGATACACTCCAGTAGCACGTCCAGGAGGATGTTGGCCGTTCCACCTTCCGGTTTCTTTGATACGTCCTTCTCATTCATTTTTTTAAAATTGATTCTTTGATAGCGGCGGTGTTCAAAACATTGTTTGTTGTTGCAAGACTTTTGATGTTGCAAAATGACCAGCAAACGGCCAACTAGCTGGAATTATGTGAGATGAACAAAAAGTACTTTTGGTTGGCATTTGCAAAGGTTATATGGCATTTCAGTAGTTGTTTAAGCTGGTAAATTGTAACCTTTCTATATCTATTAGCCAATTCCACATTTCCACCTGTTTACTCTCAGTTGAGCAAAAATATTGTAAACAATTTGATTGATGTTTCTTTTGTAAACAACAGCAACTCAATTAGGAATGTGGGTATGTTTTGATGGTTGAAAGTTCTTGAAGTTCAAAAACGATCTTAATATGCTACATGGACGTTGCGTTTTGGCCCACAGTACTCTCAGCTACAGCTTCTTACATTAGCTTGATTTATGTACCTATAAAACAGAAAAATGCCAGCATGAACTGTAAACGACTACACAAAAACAAAACAGTCGTTGAACTGACCTCAAAACAAAACTAACGTTAAAAGACAGTCGAACTTTATAAATGGGCTTCGTTAAATCTTTTAGTTTTCATGATATTCGTCAACAAATGATAATGATGACGGCATGGCAAGTGGGGAGCGCAATGGCAGCAGACGCAAATTTCTCCATTTTGTTTCAACAAACAGAACCCATGGAAAATTGTGTCTGTTTGCACAAAGACAGTTTCTGATGTTAGGCATTAGAGAAAAAACGGAAATTATTTCAACGACTAAACGAAGAAAATGCGCGAGGGACATTAGAAAGGCATTTGAAACAAGCAACAATGTGTATATAACGGGCTATGAAAATGTCTGTAAATTCAAAAAACAGCGTTTTGTTCAAAAGATCAAACCACCGAAAGCGGAAGTTTTCCATTCAGTCGTCAGAAAACCAAAATGCAACTACCAACAAACTACTTACATGCACACTCCAGATTGAAAGAAAAATGAAAACTAATTGAATATTGACGCTAACATGGAACATGTCTTTACTGAGCGAGCAGTAACGGGCATGCACAGCTTTATCGAACAAATGAAGCACTTTACTGTAAAGCTTTTCAAAACAAAACAAAAACTACTTTCATTGAAAACCATTCTAAGAGTCATATAGTTGCACAAAGCGAACTACATTTTTGCACACATGACTCAAAATAAAGTACCGCTAGCCTATTGGTGAGGTGTATGGGTGGGTGGCCTCATGAGGGTTGCGCGCGTTTTATTCGGCGAAAATTTTTTCTCCGGTCCTTTTTCATAAAAAAAGCCACCACGACAACATCTAATGACATGCCACTGCTGCAGAGTGATTGCATTGCAACACGCATGAGACCAGGAAAAGTTCTTTCAAGACGGGGTTGTCCATTGGTCCATGTACTGGTCTCGTTCTAAAACTGTCGAAGAAGTGTCCAAAGTCAGGACCTGAAATTCATTCGGGCGCTCTACCACGCAAATCTAACCTTTGACCCCAAACAGATAAAACAAAAAAAACAATAAAGTTCATAAAAACATTTTCAAACAGTTCTTCTCAGCCAATTGCAACAAAGTGACGTCGTCACAGATTGTACAAAAAAGTGAACTAGAAATTCTCCAACTTCTAAACATTAAAGTGACACAAATTCACCCAACCCAGACATGAAAACATGCAACAAGATACATGTATACCGTATTACCCCAAAAACGGGGGGATAAACGTCAGGATTTAGGGGGGGGGGTGTGGGGGGGGGGGGGGGGGGGGGGGGGGGTAAAAGGGGGGGGGGTGGGGGAGGAAAAGTTTTTGTTGTTTTTGGGGGGGGGGGGGGGGGGGGGGGGGGGGGGGGGGGGGGGGGGGGGGGGGGGGGGGGGGGGGGGGGGGGGGGGGGGGGGGGGTATTCCTGTTTTTCTTGTAGCGCTGAAAGCACCATTTCAATCTTGCAACAAAAAATGGAGCGCGCGGGTGTTTACAAAGACAAAAACTTTACTCCCCGGTTTACTCCGTGTAGCCAGCCACCGAATTTCAAATGACATGGGTGAATTTTGATTGGAACTTACAGCGCACCACAACTATATGCACTTCTTGTTGGCGTGACACACATTAATATGTATACACATCTCATAAATAATTATTTGAAACACGAGCTGACAGACAGAGTAAATAAAGACCGGCGCTACGCTAACGTTAGCAATGTAGTTACGATACGGCTGAATTTTTGTATCACACACACACACACACGAGATATGACAGAGTTTAGCAACGTCCATTCAAGAAAGAAAGTACATGGTCGAAGACAAAAAAAACACTAGGCTCGCTCAAATAGTACGGTTTCGTACCGTAATACATAGGTCTCGACACGATCATAAAGCAACACATCACTGTAAGGAGTGATGTGATTGACGTCGGAAAGGATAAGAACGAAATTGGATTGTTTGAAATACATTATCTCCCCTGCCAATCAAGGAAGAATCGTCTGTGTAGTGAGTGAGATCGTGTCGAGACCAGCATGGCGGTTACCGTACTACGTGCCCCCTCAGTTGTGCATTTCCACCGTACTTTATCCTAAAACCCTGCTAAACTATTGTCACAGTTCGTAAGTAGAAATCATACACGTCTAAGGGGGGTGTGGTAATTATCACATTCTGGCTGTGGTGCTAATTTGGACAGAAGTAGCTAGGCCCGGCCCGACACAGAATTGGAAGGTTTATGAAAAAAACCAAAGCTGAAACCGTTGTTTACCAAAAACCGCGATAAATCCACTACAAGTGAGCGCATTATTTCGTGGTTCTCTAATTATTTTCAAAACTGAACCGCCACAGGGGAACTGCAACCAAAAAACCGCTCATGCATACCGGTGGTGTGAACTGTTTTTATGTTGCTTGTAAAAATTTCATTTAGTTTCTTGGTGTTGTTGCTCTCGGTGTCCTAGTTCCATGAGCCCTGCGACAGACAACTGAGCAAACAAACAGTGAGCCACAAATCTTTTTCCGAATTCCGTGCGCATGTGTTGCAGAATATGAAAAAAAATTATAAAGCTAACACAATTTGAAATTTGACAAAAAACTTGTAACAGTCAGTAAGCCAAAAATTTGCAATGTTTTTTGACAAGATTTTGATTGCTACCGGGTATTTTTTGTACCACAACAAAAGTCGACATAATTGTCTTCAAAAAAAAGAAATTTCGACGAGTTTGAGAAATGCAACGTCATAATTTTCTGCCGTTTATTGAGCGCAGTTGATTTTTCGGCAGTTTGTCAAAGATGAGCAAACCAGCAGCGCGCTCGATGCTCTCCAGCGGTGTCTAAGAAGAGTGTTGATTCCAGCGCTTGGGGTTACATCCGGGGTTAGGGGTTGAATTTTTCTGTTCACGCCAGAAAAATACGCAAGCCATTAATTCCTGCCGTCTTTTTGGTCTTCCACCACAGAAACTGATTGCATTCGAAATGACCTACATTACACACGAACTCAAACTTATGGGTAATCAGCTGATTGGCTGGTGATCGCGTTACGCATGTGCTTTACGTGGAAGTGGAGCCTGCGTCACCAATCAATCAGCAAATAGCCCATAATTTAGAGTTCGACTGTGCTACATTGTGCCGTGAACTGATGAACACGACGAAATAGTATAATTTCAAAATTCCACAGTATTCTGAGGTCTGACTCACATAAAACTTCATTAACGGTGTCTCGTCCGGTATCGACTGATTCGGCAGCACAAAGCATTCTAAGTCGAATGTTCTGTCGTTCGATTCGACCAGTAAAACTTTGAAGAAATGCGTAGGCACCGCGACGTGTTGCTTGCCTGCGTAAAAAACCGTTTTTTTTTCGGGTTCCTCTTTCTTGAAAATCTACCTGTAAACGTTTTTTATGAGACCCCAAATTGAGGCATCGTTTTCTTGCCGTCTATTCACCGACGGGCTGCTATCCATTTTTCTGAAACCGAATTAGCTAAAAGCTACGAAAAAAAAACCGACAGCGGCATTCATGAAGCAGTATTTGGCGACGCATAGCTATGCGTCACTAACCACTGCTTCATGAATGCCCCCGTAAAACAATCGGATTTCGTAACAGCAAAACTAAACCATGAATTTGGTTATTATTTGAAAAAAAAACAGCTAAACTAATCAAAACTCAAAAAAACTAACCAATCACTTGATAACGCACGTAAAGTTTCCCATCGGCTTCCTGTCGCGGCAAATAAAGCGGCCCCGTACAAATGTAGACGTTCGGGTTTTTCCGGGCTAAACTGCGGATGTATTTTTCTAATTGGTTCCATTTGTCTCGGTTGAAGCCGTGACCGACCTGAAATTGAACACGAAAACGTCAAGAATGAAAAAAACGTTCATTTTTCGCAGCAAAAGAACACCTACAAATACAAAATAGGAAAGGCACCGCGCTCAACAGTCAGTCACGTGAGAAACCAGTAGAGAGAACAGAGCAACAAGCCTTGATGGGACAAAAAAAACACTTTAATGTCAGTGGTAATCAATCTGCAAAACATTGTTGGAAAACCCCACTGCAAGCCAATCGAATGAACTGTCTGTTATTAATTTTGGATGCTCCAACCAATCAGTCGATCAAACCACAATTTCCAATCAACCACAGATTCCAATCAATCAATCAATCAATCAATCAATCAATCAATCAATCAATCAATCAATCAATCAATCAATCAATCAATCAATCAATCAATGAATCAATCAATCAATCAATCAATGAATCAATCAATCAATCAATCAATCACTCAATCAATCAATCAATCAATCAATCAATCACTCAATCAATCAATCAATCAATCAATCAATCAATCAATCAATCAATCAATCAAGCAATCAATCAACAAACAAACAATCAATCAATCAATCAATCAATCAATCAATCAATCAATCAATCAATCAACAATCAATCAATTAATCAATCAACAATCAATCAATCAATCAATCAATCAATCAATCAATCAACAATCGATCCTCACCTGTGGCGCCATGTTGCTGAGGAGGAACGTCTGTTGAATGGCGTTCTGCGAACGTCGGTGGTTGCCAGCTGGTGCCATGTGGCCTCGGTCGTAGCCACTGGCCTGTCAGCGGGGATGAAAAATCAGCAAAATCAGCAACATCAGCAACACTCTGTTATTCTTGTGGCTGTTCACCACGGAAAACTGTCGCACCGATTTAGCAAAGGTTATAGAAATAGTATGGGGGTAAAGCGGGTATGCAGTGGTTATACGGTGGGGTGGGGTGGGGGTTAGCAACAAACCATCAGTTGCTGCCATCGTAGTGTAAAAACAAAAAAAAAATATCGAGCTGCTTATAAGACCAAAATCGTGAACCTCCGCCTTCTCACCTTGTAATCAGCGTTCATCGATCGAAAATACGGATGAATTGAATTGTCCTCCGTGAATTGACATTTGCTTCTGTCGACTTCTTTCGCGTACTCCAGGCGATCAGGAGTCAGATGTTCAAACACCCAATGTACTGTTCTGGAAGAACGAATGAAAGAACTTTGATTTTGACTTTGAACAACGTTTGAATTGAGAAATTCTCCCGTTTTTTTGCTCATGTAACTACAATGCATGTAGTTGGGATTTGGGAAAAAACCATTTTTTTTGCAAAAAATGAGAAAAGAACCATTTTACCATAACAAATGAAATAAAAACAAACAAACACAAGCGCAATTAAAACCGCCAACAACAAAACGAATCAAAAACGACAAACCGATTTCTCCTATCATACGACAGAACGAAGTCTTCAAACGTGCGCAGGTTGTCGAAGCCCGGATAGCCAAAGCGCATGATCTCCGACGCTCTGCTTGGACCGGGCTGCTTCGAACCGTGACCGTCCAACGTTGGAACCAGTGTTGCGCCCGGAAGAGCTGGAGGTTGGGTCTGCAACAGAATCAGTTTGAAATTGTCGTTTTTGAAAGTTGAAAACGTTTGTCAATTTTGTTTCTGGTGATGACTCGATGTTTTGCTGGTTGGATTATAATGGTGGTCAGTCAAACTCTGTATAAGTTCTAGGTAAAAAGCTGATTGGCTGGTGATCACGTGACGCACGTTTCCTGTGCAGGACAGACTCCGCCTCCACAGTAATTCGCCGACAGGAAAGCATGCATCACGAACCAATCAGCTGATTGATAGCGTTTAGTTTGGAGTTCCACTGATCGCAAAAAAAATCTCCACAAGAACGCGACCGGTGGGTGAGTGGTCGCAGCGTCAGCCCGAGCGATCAGCGGCACCGACAAAAACCGCAATCGATTGCGAAATCGCTCATTGTCCGCACCAATGAGAAAGCCGACGCCAGCCGAGCAGCCAATCAACGAGGCGTGTTTGAAAAACGGCGTTCGCATGTCTGGGTGGAAAGTCAGTCGCACGGTGATTGGTCGTACCAACGTTATAGCAGCCAATCACGTTTCAAGCGGAGTTTCAGGTTTTTTTGAACTTTACATTTTTGTGCCGAACAACGATTGGTTCTTTCACGAGTTCCAGATAACAGAAAAAAGAGTGAAACGCGAGATACACGGGTTGAATGCAACGTTTTTTTGCAGCAAACAACATGAAACGGTTGACGATCAAATCCAAATCCGACGCTTCCAACTTTTCTTTATTGAGTCACCAATTTTCATCTATCAATCAATTACTGGTATCACAAAAAAACAAAAACAATAAAAAATCACACAGAAAAAGACCGGCACAGACGGACCATAAAGTTTGTAATTTTAAATCAATGAAAAAATAACCCGCAATCACTTGATCAAAAAAGCTGCAAAAAATCACACGGAGTCACCCTTTTCAAACGGAACTTTCAGATGAACTGCTGGTAATAACTGAATGGCAAATAATACCGAAGCAGAAAAAACTCATTTCGACACTGAATTCTGGAGGTTTTTCTGCAAAAATTCCAGTGCCAAGCAAAAAATCAAGTGAACTAAGTTGTGGAACTCACACAGCCATGAAGAAAACCGACACAAACAAACTCGAATGATCAAAAACCCGCTTCAGTTATTTGAAAGACATCAGAATATCAGTTGATAAAAAATCGAGACTCTCAATCAACCGGAATGGCAATCTAGCAGGCATCGAGTTGTCAAAAACCGATATTAAAATGGAAAAAAGTAAGTTTCAGGATTTCATATTTTTTCGCCCTCGAAATTCCTCGTAAGCGACAAACAAGTGCATTTTGTGATTTGGAGCTATTTGAAAGACAACAGAATATCAGTGAAGGAAAGCATTCGAGACTTTCATTCAACGAAGCTCTGGCAGGCATCGGATTATCAACACAAACAATAATAGTGCATGATCTTTACACAGTCAAACTCTAAATTCTGTGCTATCAGCTGATTGGTTGGTGATCATGTGCTTTCTGTGCAGGCATTGCAGTGGAGGTGGAGTCTGTCCTGCGCACAGAAAGCATGCATCACGTGTGCACCAACCAATTAGCTGACAGTCTATAATTCAGAGTTCAACGCCGATTTTGTTGACAGCATAAGGGAGAACTGGGAATGAAAGAAACAGGAAGACGGTGGAAAATGTACCACCAGTAACGGAGAAGAACAAGAAAGACAGCCGAAAAGAAGACAGTACAGAAAGTATAAAAACAACCAGGTAAAAAAAGGATCAAATGATTCCTAGTGAGCCCGACAAAAACAAACAACAACAGCACACACAAAAACAATTTGAGTCTTTTGAACTGTTTGTTTCACCCACTTCCTTCATGAAATATACACCTCAAACAATAACTCAAAACACTCTAATCAATCAACTACGCTGAAGCAAAAACTTTGACAATAAAAATTTCCGCCGATCAAAAATGCGTTTCGAATTCGGCGTCGTAGAGCGTTTGTGCAATGCGCGCCTTCACCCAAGCACGTTGCTGCGCTGATAGACGTTTCAACTGAAAGGAATTGTTGACACTTGCCGGGTTGGTCGAGTGGAAGCCGGAACAAACAAACAAAACAACTCAGGAGTGCTAGTCCAAAGACCGGGCACTCTCTAAAACACAGCAATGCTGCAGAGACACAGACAAACACACAGGCACAGTCGGGTGCATGGCAGCCTGTGTGTTTGACCGGTGTGAGACTGTGCAACATCACTGGGTTATATAGTGGAATTCACCGTCTTCAAACTGAAATTTCACCGAAGTTACGAGTTTCCAGCGCTAAACACCACTGAGCCTGAGCGTCTGAATAAAGTCCATCAGTAAATACAAATCACGATGAATAGCAGACACAGATGGTGGATCACTTCACCAGAAAAAAACCGGAACGAAGGTTACATGATTTTATTCCGACGCTCACTGGTGCAGCCCTGCTGCAGTACTGGACCAGCTGAGCGTTTATCAAACTGACATCACCATGGCGTCACCTGACACAGCAGTGCGAGCACAAAGTGGCACTCCTCCTCGTCGGCGACGGCGTTGGCGCCAAAACTGGCGACTTCACTTGGCAACGATGGCGGACGCACGTCAGCTGGCGACTGGCGAACGCGGCAATCGTGGTGCGTCGGTGAGACATTTGGAGCGAGCGTAGAATGGTGATGCGTGGCGGTGTCTGGTGCAGCTGGTGACGTGATCTGGTGTTTAAAAAAAGGATTCCGTTTTTTTAATGAACGGAAAACCATAGAGAAACACTGCTTTCTTTGGCTGTGTGTGATGGTGCCCGTTCAGCTGCAGTCGAACTCTTAAATTATAAGTAATCCGCTGATCGGTTGGTGATCACATGATGCATGCTTCTGTGCAGCACAGACTCCGCCTCCACAGCAATGTCTGCACAGAAAACATGCAGCACTGTACGTTGATTCGACCACCTGTTGCATACTGGTGTATCATGGATTGGAAGGACCACCAATCAGCGTGCAGAGATCAAAGTCAATCAAAATCACACCGCAACAAAACATCACTACAAAAACAAACCAGCAGAGATCAAAGTCAATTAAAATCACACCGCAACAAAACATCACTACAAAAACAAACCAGTCCGTTGTTTGGTGACGCATCCGTCGTGGCACTGCGCGCTGAATCGGTCGTTTGTTCGTGTGCACTGAATTGGGGAACGGGAAATTTGGGGAACACAAAAGAAAACAAGAAAAACTCTTTCTTCACGTCTAATAATTTTATGGTCAACTGATTTGCAGCAAAGCTTCCATTCAAGGTGAATCTGAGCTGAACAGCGCGTTCAACTCTGATGCAAATGATAATCAATAAATTGGTCAGTGTATTGTGCGAAAATAATCGAAATTTTTGAAAATCAAATGAAAAAACAAACAAAAACATAAAAAAAACAACACAAACAGCAATGGAACGGCCTCCTCCGGCTCTTCAACGTCAAACGACGATTGCTGTAAAAATGGCGATGATTCGATGAAATTTTTCAGTTTTGGGCGTTTGCTGCGTCGTACGCCTGAAAAACAAGTTGGGTCAAATATGAATAAAACAGCATTTGAAAGGGAGACAAAATATCGATGAGAACGAGTCAATCAATTCGCAGCAACACAAAATGATGTTGCATGTCACCACTGTTGACTACACATCTGAATCAGTGTATTGATTCGCTTTTGAGTTTGAACTGTCCGGTCTTCAGCTGAATGTTTTTGCATCAAAACCAGCGTGAACGTTTTTTCCAGTTCCATCAGTTTTTTTTGCGAAAACCAAATTGATGCAAATTGCATCGGCTCGATGTCAGGTCTTTGCAGACGAGACAACCCACTCTTGCAGTTGCGCAGATCAATCGGCTGCTCATTGGCCGCGCTCGAAGCACGCGGCGAAACCAATAATAACGTGTCGGCGAGACCAGTCGTTTGCGCGGACGTTTCAACCGTTTTGCACGCTGCACGTTTCATCAGTTGTAACGTCGGGTGTACACGATTGATAGCAGAATCTGGATCGGTCGATTTCGCACGGAGACCAGCGAGACCACCATCGTGGTAGTGCCATTCCACCGAAGCCGACCGTTTCGCGCCGGACGTTTCAACTGTTTTAACCGGAGTAGTTGACGTTTCAACGGTTTTGCACGCCGGACCCGGAGGCCGCGAGCCAATCACCATCGTCGGCGCGGGCTGTTGTGCGCTTTGTAGCGCGAGAACGGCGGCGCGCGCGGAGCGACGCTTGTGGCGGTAACGAGTTTTCATGCTTGTCGCAGTGGCGGTGTGTCTGGAAATGTTACTTGTTATCAAATTTTGCTAGGTTCTGCGACACAGTCCGTTTGTAGGACGTAAAAGGAAAGTAGTTTCATCGTTATGCAGTAATTCAAAATATCTTGAGTGACCTGGCGCAGAAAGGCGGTGTCGCGGGGCTCCCATCGAGTTTTTGTCATACGGAGCCTGCCTATGTACCTAACATCGTTGGCGAGTTCCGATCCCCCAAATGGAAGAACAAGAGCCAAACGCCCAGCCCACGGAGAAACAATGCGCACAACTTTTGTCACTGCTGGAGAATTTTAGGGATCGAGCATTTAGAACAAATGAAGATGAATGGATGCATTTTGACGAGAAATTTCCCAGCTGAACGTCCATGAACACCTGAGAACAGACCGGTCCAGCAATCCAACCGCCAGTTTATGTCGCGTGACACGATGCGGCTCAACGAACTTCATCCGCTCGTACAACGGCCATGTCGGCGACTGGCCGGTCTTCATCGAGCTCAGCTGCTCCTTGCTGTAGCGGTCGCGGAGGTAGCGCCATCGGGCGCGACATTTCACGACTGGAACATGACAGAAAACGAAAGGTTGGAAACGAAGTATGGTTATGTTTGAACAAAAACAGATGGTTATGTTCGAACGAAGTCAGCACGTTCGTGCGTGCAGTTGCGGCCTGCAAGGCCTGGGACTGGACTGGTGCTGCCGCGAGATTGCGTTCTCGTTCGTTTTTCTCAGTCTCATGTGGGTTTTTTGCTCGCCCTCTCTCCTCGTCAAACGGAAACCCTCATTTCGCGGCAACCAAACAGCCAATCAGCGTGGTCGAAAGAGATGCAGCCAATCAGCAAATCGCTGGAGCGAATGCGTGCACAAGAACACCAGCATCAGGTGGATGAGAAATTGCAAAAAAAACGCAAGACTTGAAAAACAAGGTGACGAAAATGCAATCGGAGACAAAAAAACTAAAAAACCGCAGGCAAGTTTGGACAAACCAGAAGCGCCAAGATGCTCAGCGACGGCGGTCCACGCTTGCTCGCGCACTTTTCGATTGACGTTCCGATGGTACAGCGACGTTTCGCCTCGCACCGCCGCAACCAGTTTCTCATTCTCAAGACTTTCATCAGACTGTTCGCCCATTTTTTCAACCAAATAACTTGAAAATTCGGTGGAAAGGCAAGGTTTGCTGAAATTGAAGCGTCTTTGTTCACTGATTTGGCCAGAAACGTGTCGGCACCAATGAAGCACCCAAAAACGAGTGAAACAACAATCAAATGCGAGACGAAAAATAATCTCAGATTGAAACGAGGCACAGAAGCACCTCTTCTTTCCGTTTCGTTTTTATCAAGCCGTCGTCAGGTTTTGGTTGTTCACTGCTTTTTATTGAAATGCCAGCTTGCACAATATTTATCATGAACTTAAACAACCGATGTGGAAAATCAAACAAAAACAGTTGCATTTGAAATTCAAAAGTTCTTCATTCGCAAACGCAATGCGATGCAACTCAACTGGTTTTCGACCAGCAGCAGACCAGACAAAACTTCGAATGGAGATTTGATTGATTGCATTTCTCTTTCTCGCTTGGTTCTACGACAGAAAAAAGTCCGTTCCAAGGCCGAACGGCAGCGCTAAAACTTAAAAAATGAAAAATCGGAATTGATGTTTAACAGGCCACACATACACAACAAATGTTTAGGTTGAATCACCACTTTCTTGCATGCAAGTGCCACAAGCACAACCACAATCTCAGTCTCAAATCAATTCATTTTAATTTTTTGTATTGGAGTTCCGCCGGCTTGACCCTGTCTGTCCAAAAGCTTCTCGCTTCTCACGAACTTTCAATGTAAATTACAAATTCTCCTGCCAACCTTTCTCATCAACATCTTCAATCACAAAATTGGGTCAATAGTATCTAATTTTCCATCTCGATAGTTCCAGACAACTTGCCCCAAACGGTCGAGATTGTGACAGCCGCTTACTTGATTTTGCTTCATTTGTGTGCTCGTGCCCGTCAGTGATTCGCTTTGTGTACGTGTGCTGCGACAGCTATGAACTTCATGCGATGTGGTTTTTCGTAAACCAGCGATTCGACGAACTCGTAATTTACCAACCAGATTTATTTGTCTTAGTTTTTTTTCAATCAGCAGTTTCAGTTTCAGTCTGACTGTCGGAGTCGGATTGTTTTGTTTTGTGTTGTGTTTTGTTTGTTTTGTTTTGTTTTGTAGTGTCGTGTTTTGACTGTGTTGTAGTCTTTGAGTGTTTGTTTCGGTTGACTTTTTTCCTCAGTTGTGTTGACAGTTCACTCAAAAACCGGACATTTTCATGTCATTTCCTTTCTGATTCCACTTACTTTGAGGCATTCTGTTGTTTTAACTTTGAGGCGTTTTGTTAGGCTATTGGATCATACAATTGCTTTGTTTTGATTTGCTTTCAAAGAAAACTGGAAATCTGAGAGCGAAATAAAATCAATCAATCAATCAATCAAGCCGCAAACCGTGCTGTGTCGTTCGGTTTCATTAAGTTCTCGTTCAGATTTTTGCGTTTGCACGTTTGATTCGTTTCACCACCGGAGATCCAACGATCCCATCGATGTCGTGTCGTCACCTCGTATGAATTTATTGAAGCACAATAACTTTACAAATAACATTGAATTTTCTAGCGAATATTCCAAGGAATTGTTCAATTTCTTTACTCGCTACAAAACCATTTTCGTTTCCGAAAACACAACGCGTTTATGTTCAACGTTATGTGGTTTTTATTTTTAAAGAGGACACAGAAATGTCGTTTGCATTCTTATTGCTTCCAGAAATGAGAAGTTTTCTGACACGTGGAAAAAGAAGACATCAATTTTCAAGAAGCAAAACGCACAGTCACAAACAAAAATCACATGAGAGAACGACAAAAAACAAAAAAAAGATGAAAAACATTTACGCAAAATCTTAAAGATCAAAATTTTTGAGAAAATTCAACAAACAAAAGAGACAAAGGGTCAACAAACGTCAAAAATTAAATAGGCTAATGTATTGCAAATTCAAACGATAACGACAAATAATCAAGATTTGGTTTGAGTGATTTTGAACTTAAGCACATGCATCGTTGCATTTGAAAGACGAAACAGAAAAGCAAAAGCAATCCAAACATTCTTAAACGAAAATATCAAAAATACAAAAGTATTGCACAAAACCCATTACAGATCGGTCGAAAGCATCAAGGAATGATCAAAATATATTGAAACATATATATTTGCAAACAAAATTGTCAAATGGTTTGGTGCGGAAATCACCTGTTCAATTAAAATAAAAGTAAAAGAAATAAATGCACGTTATCTGGCACGCATACAGAAAAAATAAACGATTCGTCAACGAAATGAGATGAAAATATACAATATTTGTGTGCACATGAAACACTCATAAAATACCAAAGTTCAAATTTTGGTCCGATAAATAAAATCTTTGAAACACAAAAAAAATGATTTTGGTAGAGGTAATTTGAAAGCATGGTGGCAGCAAAATTAAGCACATGTTTCAATCGTTGATTCTCTGACACAATAACATCAAAATTTGGAGAAAGACAAAAGATGCCTATGTTAACAGTGCTACAGCAAGTAGCATTTCAACAAGTAAATGCAGATTATTTCAATCATCTTTGACTGATTCGAAAGTACAAAAGCTGAAAATAAACGAACTGAAAACAGAGAGACCGAACGGCATCACAGCTATGATAAAATTCTGGAAAATTGTCGTAATGTTAAACCTTACGATAATTGGTTGCACCTGCGTGATCCATCCAATCAGCGCACTGAATTGTTGACTGTGTTGTCACAACATCGTAGGCGCTGCTTGGTGCACAATGGGCATCATGACTGAAGGTGGTTGACTAAGATGGCTCATTGTTCCGCCATTCATTGCCACTGAATTATGCGGATGAGATGATGATTGGGCTGCCAAAACTGGCGGTGGCATCACGTTGCCGTTGTTACTGTTGCCATTGTGGTTGTTCGGACCTGCCGCTGACTGATCAGTGGAGCGTTTTGCGATGTCAAAGATTTCAGCAAATAATGCTGGAAGCTGCAATCGGTGCCAATTACTGCGGTACCACTGCAGGACGTCGTTGTGCTTACAGCCTGGAACAAAAAGACAAGAAAAATACGCTTTTGCACAATGTGTAATATATGTTAGTTCGAACCTTATCGTTGAGTTTTGTTACATACAAACACAGAAAATGCCTGCCCGACATCCTACAGCTAAAGTGTGTCCGAGAAAACATTCACCACACCAGTCAACGAAGAGCAAAAATTTTCAAACCAATTCAAATTTGCATTAACAGTTCTGTATGTCCCTTCATCTTACCGACACGCCGAAGTTCAGGGGTTTTCATCAGCAAATTCGCAAATACTTGCGGGTCCGACGAGTGGCTTCGCGACAATTGCAGTTTCAGTGCTTCCGTGAGTTGTTCGTTGAGTGTTTCCACTTGTCTTGGTTCACTTAGACCACCGCGATCTGCAAAAATTTATCAGCACCAATGAAATGTTGCAATCTACACGCTGAGTAAAAAAACGCTGATTAGACACAAATCGTTTGGGCGCAACCAACTAGAGGAAGTTTGGTACATAACAGTTGGTTTGGCAAAATAAACGATATGCCGACCAGAAATCACAATGACAAAACGTACCATGAGTTAGTAGCACGACAGCGGCAAACAGGCCAACTTCACCGTCGTTCAGATGAAGATTATTGAAGTTGATTGCAAAATTGAACATGCAATCCACTAGATCAGGCTGAAAAACATTAGAAGTGAAAGTGAACGAGTCTCGATTAAGAAAATACAGAATTTGTTCATTTCAATTGTTTTTTTAATAAAAAAGCTCACCGTATAAATGAGATCGAGTTGTTCTCTCTGAACGAAAGCTCCATCTGCTAAAGTGAGCGATTGTTGTTGCACGTTGAATTGCCTGGCCAACCTGACCAGCCACATCTCGAAAAAGCCACTCTTGATTAACACCAGTTGATCTTCTTGAGCTAATTCAACGAAGCCAGGCACGCGTTTGGCAAATTCAACAACCTAAAATTGACCATTTTACTTTTATTACTAATATTTTGAGTTTTCTTCACTATTAAAGTAAAAAAGTTATTGTAAACTTTGTTTGTTCACAAGTAAGCTGTTTTTCGCGTTTTCAGTTTTATTCCTTTCTCCCAAAAAATTTCACGCAGGAAAAAGCTTAAAAATTGTCAAACCGATTCAACAAACCTGTTGTATTTCAGGCGTCGTATAAATGGACATCGTCTCAAACATGATCGCTTTATGCTGCTCTAAAATATCGGAGCTGCCCATCGGCTCAACAGATTCGCCGAGCGATTGGCATCGATCGAGAGGCTGAGAAACAAACAGTTTTTTAAACTACATTGTAAATAATCAAACAGAGCACACTCATAAAAGAAATTCTGCTTTGAAAAACAGTGTCCGATCAATGAATGATTGCTGTTCATTTCTGAAGCCAATCAAGCAGTAATCAGCAATCGATCTCTTCCACACTTGAAAAAGACAAAAACCACTCACAAAATTCAGTGGTCTCAACGCGAGATTCTTCGTTTTGTCGTCCGTATAGGCGCAGTTGCTGTGGTGCGCCTGCGACACGGACAGAATGATGTCGTAGAGCGCGAGTTGTTTCTTCTCGAGCTCACTGTCCGCCTCCGTCGGTTCGTTCGGCCCGCCAAGGCCGCCGCCGCCGCCGACTCCGCCGACGCCGGAGACGGACGAAACGCGAGCGTCCGAGCTCGGTCGATCGCGCGAGTGCTTCGGTACCCGGCCGTAGCGAACGGCTGAAATGAAATGAAGAAAAGTACTTGTTGGTGGTGTGTCTGTTGTTTTTAGATCTGGAACTCATTTTCCAGCAAAGTTCTTGATTCTTTTTTTGAGGAAAAGGATTGTCGGATCGAGTTTGGTGAAGCGACATTTACCCACCCACGTTTATCTGAGAACAAAACAATGTACAAAACCAAAAAAATGTTATTAAAACGACTTACAGTCCCTTGACATTCCAACGGCAAGACATTTCTTGAATCGACAATACTGACATCGGTTTCGATTCAATCGGAATACCATGCACTTTCCGTCTCGCAGGCAACGGTACTCGATTTGCTTCTGAATGCTTCGACGAAAGAAGCCCTGAAAAAGAAAAAAAAATAGCTTCCTCCAACAAAATTGCGCAATTTGTGGGAATTTTAGAATTATGCCACCCACCCCCGCTTGATTGATTGGCTTGATTGGCTCCATCGAGCTGGGTAAGGCCAATCAGTGTTGAGCGCGATGCAAAAGTAGCCAGTCAGCCAGCTTGATTGCAACAACATGTGGATTAAGAATTTTATTTAAAAGACAATTTAGAGCTAATAGTAGGTAATTATTGGTGATTATTAGGATAATTCCTGTGTTAATTGGCGTTCTGTGTCTATATAACCATACTAAACCAGTATTCTGGGTCTCTCGATAAACAACTGAACGAGGACAACAAGATCGTTTGTGGTGAGTCGACAAGCCGATCATCGTCAACCTCTGTTGGAGTCAGATACGTTGCTGTTCGTCTGTTGATAGTCGCTTTATGCCCCGTGTGGTGCGACTATTCGTCAGCAATGGCTCGCCGTCTAAGTCAACAGAAGAGGCAAATCGTCTATCGACAGCAAGAGTTCGACAGATACGACCCGTTTTATTTCTCCGACTACTTCCAAAGTCCGGAGCCCGTCCACAGAGCCGCCGACCGCTACATGACGCATTACTTTTACGGACCGACGATTTCAAAAGAGCAAAGGCGTCGTCTGTTCAGCATTCCGTTGCCGCAGCTCGTCGTGTGGCTTTTACCGAAGATGATGACAGCTGAAGAACCACATGAGAAACATCAGGCAGTTGAGATATCCGTCGAAGCGGCTGAGAAACGCAAAGTTAAACCAATCAAAGCGGCCCGGTGCAAGGAAGTGCGCAAGAGAAGAGTAAAAGGAGCAACGCAGAAGAACGTCGAGAAGTTGAAAACCGTCGAGAAAAAAGCGACCAAACGTGTGCCGATGGAAGAAGAAAAGCACGTGATTCGTTTGAAGACGGAAGACGCGATGCACGGCTCTGAAGTGAAAACAGCAACCGAAACTAGTCGAGATGTTGTGCCAATCAAGGCAGCAGCGCCATCAAATGCCATCGAGTTCAAGGCGTGTGTCGTTGACGAAATCGCACCAACACGTCGCGTGTTCTACCGAGTTGGCTTCGTGCCGATGACGCCGATGAACCAGCAGCACCAGCAGCAACCGTCCTGCCGGTCAATTGTGTTGTGCTGTCGTGATGTTCGTCTATCCAAGGCGTCGCAACATGTTGAAGAGTGCGGTGATCCAAAGCGTCTACGCAACCAGTTGTTCGGTCGTCACGTGCGCTGTTCCGGCGTCCGCTCTCCCCCATTGTCGTCCATCGTGTGCCACTCACAATGCTGGCTCGTCATGATGATGCTTGGTCGACAAGTGCGTTCGTCAGCATTTCGATCACCAAGTGATAAAATTTATGCCAAGAATGATCTTTTACCACCGTGATATGTGATACGCTTTCCACTACTTTTTCTTCTGTTTGTAGGGGGAAGAAGCTAATACCGTATTACCTCTATTAAACCCCCCCCCAAAATTAAACCCCCCCCCCAAAAATAAACCCCCACCCCCTCGACAAGTTTCCAAATAATCCCCCCCCCCAAAATAAACCCCCATGGGGGTTTATTAGAAACCTGTTTGAAACACATACCTAGCGAATTCAGTGGCTGAATGCAGTGACATTGGTGAAATTGTGCTACCAAAGGCCCCAAAGGGATGAGTTGGCGGTAATTTCATTACAAAAGGCTGTTACCAAAGGAAATCTCTGTGAAAAGTAG
Source organism: Theristus sp. LFF4_11 (assembly GCA_030248135.1). Taxonomy (NCBI): domain Eukaryota; kingdom Metazoa; phylum Nematoda; class Chromadorea; order Monhysterida; family Xyalidae; genus Theristus; species Theristus sp. LFF4_11. Next base: position 42,095 of record JASANC010004302.1, read on the forward strand.
AAGTTTCTGCGACTTCCTTCCTGCCATGGAAGGTATTTTTGCCATTTTGCCCACCCCTAAAAATGGTTTCCAAATAAACCCCCCCCCCAAAAATAATCCCCCCCCCAAAATAAACCCCCACCCCCAGAAGTCGCTGAAGAAATAAACCCCCATGGGGGTTTAATAGAGGTAATACGGTAGTAGGTAATTATTGGTGATTATTAGGATAATTCCTGTGTTAATTGGCGTTCTGTGTCTATATAACCATACTAAACCAGTATTCTGGGTCTCTCGATAAACGACTGAACGAGGACCACAAGATCGTTTGTTTAGGAAGCGTGTGCCGCTTTTAACTCACTCTTCACCCATATCCCGTGTCTCTTAGCCGCTTTTCAGTAAAAAATACCGCAAGTTTTTTATTTGCATTTTTATACATCACACGCAACAATATTTCATTTTTATGACAGCTCATTTGTTATTTGCTTTCATTGCGATATTTGTTTGAGCTATGATGATAATTTATTTGCCTTAGAATAGCTCGTTTATGGATTTATGTAATTCTAAACGTTCAATTCAGAAAAATCATGTGTCGCATTTTTACTTATGGTTTTCCAAAAATGGGTGTGTCTGAACTCTGGATTGCTTTCTTGCAGAAATCTGATATTTTTTCTCTCATTCATAAACGACCAAAAAGCGATTATGTCAGGGATGAGCCATTCCACGCCATCTGACGAGCAAAATAACAAGAATAGATTTCGGTGTATTATTTCACGTCTTTACCGCATTTATATATTTTCAATGACACATTGTTGCATGGTGTGGATGTTTTGCAATTGTCTGACCATAAAAAAATTGCCCATTGAACTGAACAGAACAGATCGCGTTATTTGGAACTATTATGTGCTGGTAATTAGTTACTCTTTTGTCCAAATCTTATGTCTCAGCAAATTTTTCTTCTTCTTAAATACGATTCTCAGCAAATGATAAAAAAGAACCCTGTAGCATCCTTTACCTTGCATCCTTCGCACGACGTCACACCGTAGTGATAGCCACTGGCTGAAAAAATGTTTTTTTGATGTGATAAAATCAACAGTTTGTTGGCTCCGGTACATTGCAATTTAGGTTTTTTAACCTGGCAACTTTTTCTAGCAGAATACAGAACACCCGAAACAGGAATGAACGGATTTGATACTTCGAGACTGGAAGAATAAAAAAAAATGCCACAACTGGGTTCTTGATATCAATCAAATTCGATCCCGTTCATTCTTGTTTAATTCAAAGTTTCCAGTGCTTTGTATTCTACGAAAAAATAATCTAGCTAGTTTGAAGAAACATGCTGCAAGTATACGTCGATTTGACAGCAATAAGAACGAAAAAAGCGAGCATTAAAACACTCCTTAAAGCCAATCTGTACCTTTGTCACCGCACACTTTGCACGGCACGAACGCTTTCTGAAGGTTGATTTGGTGCGTCACACCTTGACCGACCGGTGACGCTGCGGATACGTCTGAAATTGAATTGACATTAAAAAAGAATCTGGCTTTTCAAAAAAGAATGCTTAGATCCAACGTTGTTTAGTTGCTTATACACACACATCACACAACAATCGAACCGCATTAAACTCAAACGTCTTTATCAAATCGTGACATTAAAACGTTCTGCGAGTGCAAAACCAGATTTTTTGGACTTGATTTTAAACATGAAACGGTTGAACTCTGCGTATTCATGTGTGCATGAATTAATTTTTACAAACTCCAAAGTTGTAAAACGATTAAGGTACGCACTTTTTATAAATATGTAGCATTTTAGCCGCTTCGCATTCGAATCTCTTGTTTCATTTTTGAATTTTCCCCGATTTATCTTTATCCCGACGTCTACATCTTGCGATGCATAATTCCATTCCCACAGACTTTCATCCATGTCCCACGAAAGTTTCTTTTCCACAATTTGCGACAAGCAGAGGATCCCAGATTTTCACGACCACCTTTTTCTGTCTAACCAATTCTTGCGCATGTACATGTTCATGTAACATGCATGCATGTGTAAAAAAACCTCGTTCGTTTTCACAATTTTTTGCGCAACTTCATCCAACCACGCCCAAAATCTGTCGCTCTGTGCACGGATGTGTTAGAACGAAAAATCCGGTCCGACATGCAAGTCTTCGACGAATTTTTTCGCTTTTCATATATCGTTTTCCTTAGTAGGTCAACCAACCCATGTAGATGCGCATGCAATGCAGCAATCACATTGTTATTTCACATGTACATGTATATCTTAAAGTTACAAGCACACATAAAAAACACAGCGCATATTACTAGCGCACTGTGTCAGTAGTGTGAACAGGTACAATGCTTTGAATGTGCATGTTGTCAATCATATGTGATTTCACTTTTTTTCTCGCGGTTTCCATTATTGTGGGAAATTAAACGTGTTTTCGGTGAAAGTATGATGTTTTTTCATGTGACATGAACGTCGGTAAAAATATTGCGAGGATCATGCAGGATAATGTACAGCCGAGCATTCCGCATTCGGAAAATAAGTGACAGAAATGTTGAATTTACACATTACAAACGCATTTTCCGTCCATAGTTACGTAACGTCTGGATACGCTGTGCCAACCAAGGTCACAGAGATGCATGTATGTATATCTACGTACATGTACATTTCCAGGTATTAAACGTTGGCTTTTAATGTTGTTATGCATTGCATGTGCATAAATTCTCTTTGAATTGATTTGTTTGAAATGTTGCTCATGCACTATATTCGCAGATTTCACATCCAAGAAAGCAGCAAGTTAAGGTTTTGGCAAGCACACATTTTTATTTAAAAACATCGTTGTTGTTGTTGTTTTAAACAAAATTGTCTGTGTATCACGCCGAATAAAGATCTTGAATGTTTCGTTAATAAAATTATTCGTTGTAAAAATAGACGAGGTATTTTAGAAAAATGCGGTCTCACGATAATAAAACTCACAGTATGTGTTATTGACTTCAGGATAAACGAATACAACAATAACAACAACAACATCAACGTTGATTGCTTTGTCACACATACATGTATGCATATCAACGAGTAATTGTAATGGCATTATGCAACACTCATTCTCAACATGCATGTTACATGTACATACAATGTACATACCGTATGCATCTATGTTAATCCATATGACAAAAAACACCTATTCTTATATTGGCTCCACTTTTCTTTTTTGAGAGCACCCTAAATTAACAGCTTATTGGCACGTAACTAATCACCGCAGCAGATATTTAGTTTTTTTTAGCTGCTCACTTGTTTTATGTCTTCATAAACTATGCACATATGAATTTGACATGTGACGGGTTTTCACCATCATCAAACCCACTTGCTGAAATAATCCGTGTAGATTCCGTGAAGCTTCTTCAAGAACAAGAAAACTACTAACAAAAGCCAACAGTTTCCATGAACAAAAAGGGCCGCCAGTGAAAGCAACTACGCAGACGGTAAATTAGACCCCTGCATGTACATAAGTAATAACCTAAGTACCTATCTGAATTCTGCAACAGAATCATTCATATCAGTTTATGGCGCTAATCATGGATCTGGACTTTGCTTTTTTCTTTGCTTTCGGCTAGTGAAAATGCTGCAGCACTGAAGAGACCGAAAGACAATTGTATACATGTATATCCATTATCTATTTTTGTTTCGGGGTGTTAGATTGTAATCTAAAAACATGTGTCTTTTCGGCGCAGTTTTTTTGTGCGTAAAGTACAAATACATGAAAATATGAATAAATACATGTGTAGTATAATGTCTGGCTATATTTAGGAAGACTGACGCAAAAAATAAAAATAGAAAGTAGAAACATGTGCGGATAAATGATCTATTGATAAATTCTGTGGACCCTTGTGTATCAAGCCGTTCTTCATCCAAAAGCCCATATCTCTGCAGATGAGATGCGGGCGAAATTGAATCAATTCAAATGTCTCAAACGCAAAACTCAGTCCCCGCATATTCAAGCTAATAAAAACACAGTTCAGTCTCAAAGATAAATCATAAAAAACGGCTAATAATGAAAAGGCGTTGATTCTTTAGGGCAGCAAAATAATATCTGACAATGCGACAACAAATTAACGCGATCACATAAATACACTTTGTATATGCTTCAATACGACACCCTAAAAAGTGGGGGCGACCACACGTGGCGCGCCGATGACCTGTTGCCACATGTTTTTTCTCTTTTTCTTGTTTCTAGTCACTTAAGACAAAATAAGTAGCCGTTTACAATAACCACTGTAATTCAATTGACTCTCTCGAGTCACTTAAAACGGCTGGCATGCGGAGTCAGAATGTGTAATTAGTGGGATTTTGGCGTAGCCACAAACAAACGTGTTCGATGGTACAATGTAGATCAGATGTAGCAGTGAAGATTATTCATTTTGATTTTGGCATAAAACAGAAACGTAACGCACATCCCAGAATCAGGCACTGGATCATTTATTTTAGAGAACTTGGATTACGTTAAAAAAACACAAATCTTATTACACAGTCACTGAAAAAAAAACTGTTTTGATTATTTTAATTCCGGTCATGTTGTTTTTCAGAAACATTTTTTCGGACAGCAATTCAGAACACGCAAACACTACATGGGCATGGACATAAAAGTTTAGTTCGATCTTATTATTTGCAAATTAACGCACCACAATCAAACCATTTCACTTTCAGTCCGTGATTTTCGAAATATGATCCCGTTTCCGCAAATTACCAAAACCGCATCTAGAACATTCACACCCTCTGAAAATACCGCAATGAGATGAAAAACCCAGCACCGACCAAGCTTATAGGCGATCTGCTGCTGTTGCGGCGACGCCTCCGACGAGGGGAACCCTGAGGGCGTCCGCAGCTGCGGCGGCGGTGCGGAACTCGACGCGGGGTGATGACCGTTCTGTGCGACGGGGCAAAACGGCGAGACGGCGGGCGAAAAGTCACCGGCGGCGGTTGGTGCGCAGCCCGCGTAGACCGCGCCACTGGCGAGATGCTGATTGAACTGCTCCAGATTGCTGTTGATGTTGTCGTTGAACGCGCCATTGTTGTTGTTGTGCATCGCCTGATGATGCGCATGGCCGATGTAGCCGGTTGATGAAAGTTGATGTGAGTGATGTTGATCGGGGTAGATCAGTTGGCCGGAGTGGTGATCGATCAGCGGGCTTGCGACGGATGCTGCGGGCGCTGACATGCGACGCGACGATGATTGGCTGGCGAGTGGCAGTAGATCTGGATGAGTGGAGTTGTTGTTGTTTTTACTTATTTTTGACACGATTCCACAGTTTTTTTTTCTCGATACAACGAAACACAGTATGTTTGACAAACGGTCATATGCGATCATAGCGCTCGGAGGGAACCATGGTACGCGTTCGATGGGAAATTGGTGCGCACCTGATTACAGTATGAAACCTGTCACATTTCTCTCACAATGCAGCGTTCGCGACAAAACAACGAACGGCATCGGAGTTTTGCAAAAAAAACGTATTTTTAGCCACAAATGGGGGCTTTGATTTCAAGCAAACCGGACACATTGCAGTTCAAAGTTTCGCATGCTCTGTATTATGCAAAAAACGGAACAGGTTTCAACAAAAACACGTTTAAGGCGTAAAAATCGGTACATTAGCTAAGAAAACGTGCTGACATAACAAAAGTTTGCTGATTTCAACACCTAACTTCCACCCCTTCCCGCAAACTGACCATGCCTCGGATACACCCCAGCCGGTCCACCAGTCGTGTGCTGTTTCAACAACGGCATACTGTTGAAGTTACTGGTGCTGTCAGCGGGCACCGCTACGGTTGTATTGCTCGACGGTGAACTGCTGCTGCTGTTGGTTGTGGTCGTCGATGAGTTGCTCGTTGAGAATGTCGCACTGCTCGTGGATTTGTTGCCATTCGCTGGTGTTGTTTTGCTGTTTGATTTCTTGTTATTGTTATTTTTGGTATTCGGATTTGTTGTACTGTCGTCGATTAAGCTATTTGGCTCATCTTTCACTACGGTACTATGAATTAGTGGCTCCTGTTTCACGTTTGTGTTTGTGAGGATTGGATTTTGTGAGTTCTTGTCGTTGTTGTTGCTATTATTGCTTCTGACCGTGAGTTGTTGTTGTTGTTGGTTTTGACTGTTGCAGTTTTTGTTGTTGGTCTGCGGATTTGTTGCGACCAGTGATTGGTGTTGCTGTTGCATCGGTTTCGCGGTCATCAACAGACCACCGCCCGTATTACTCCCATTGTATTGCGGTTTCATCCCCGTCGTCGCTCCACACGCGTTCGCGATGGCGTCATTGTTCAGGTTGTCGTTGTTGTTGTTATTGTTGTTGTTGTTGTTGTTGAAGAAGTTCACGGCATCAAATACGAACTCGCCCTTCGAGTCGACCACGCTACCATGATGCTGATACAGTGACCTGTAGAACGCACTTGGCGAGTCAGCAGCGGATGGGTACAACAGTTGTTGTTGTTGTTGATGTTGTTGGTGTTGCTGTTGTACAAGTGACGCAGTTGTACTGGCCGTCGTTGTCAATGTACCGTTGTGGTTGTTGTTGTAATTGTCCATCAGCATTTGCGGCTGTTGTTGTTGTTGACTCTGTTGATAATGGTGATTGTGGTGAGCATTGAATTGGTTGTGGTTATTGACGAGATCAAGCGGCAGCTGATGGCTGGACAGAAGCGTTGGATTGCGCACCGTTCCAAGACAGCCGCCTAAATTGTTGTTGTTGTTATTGTTATTGGTGTTGTTGTTGTTGTTCTCCAAGATTGGCATTCCTACGCCAAGCCCTGAAGAGGAGGAGACTAGCGCCTCATCTGTACTGCTGCTGTTGCTGCTGCTCGTTTCGCTGCCGCTCAGCATAACGGTTTTTGTTCCGAGATTTTTTTTCGAAGTTCTCTTTTTGTGGAGTACACTAGCAACTAAGATCGGGCGGACAGTATTTATTTGATTCCCACAGCGGTACTTTTTTCATTGATATACAGTTGAAGTGGCTGTTGTCATGCCCGCAGTTGTTCCATATTTTGGCGGCCTGAAGAGTTTTTGAAAAAAATATGATAATGGAGTTTTCGTTGTTTTCGGTTCTCATGAACAGAAACCGCAAAGCACATATGATTTCAAATAAAAAAGTTTTTCGAGCGAGTGTTTTTTTTCAGCTACACATTCACTTTTTTCGATGCGTGATCAATTATAGGAAAAAACTCATTTCGGCTGAAGCGAATAGCGTCACCTACATATTTTCGCCGGGAAATATGGGCTAATCATATCAAAAAAGGCGACGAATTGGTGCCCACACGTGAGCATGGGAGAAACGTAAAAAATGTGTGAAAATTATGACGTATATACATGTAGATAATATAATTTAACACTGGTTATGTAATATTTTTATGGTATGGTGGTGTGAAATGTTTACATGCATGTACAGATCACAATTCCACGTGAGATTTAAAAAAGAGAGAGGTATACGCTACTCCAAAGTGTTTTAGCCTAATTTCGCTTTAGATTTGTTTTGATGTGATGAGATGAGCAAAAGAAACTTTTCGAATCCAGTTTGTGTAAGTAAATCAGACACTTCAAAAACAACCGTGTTCTCTGGTTTCAATTCTAAAAAAACAAACAAACAAAATCTCTGAAAAATATCATGCATAATTATATCTTATGTTACCGGTATGCTAGAATATCCATAACATGGGCAAGCTGGCACATGTGTATGTATTCTTCAATGTATTGTTTACCTGGTTGGTGTATGTGAGGATAGGAATGAAAATGAAAAAAATTCCAAACAAAAAAATTCGCCAAAATTAGGTCAATAGCATAATTCCTGTGTGAGTACACAGTGCTACACTGAAAGAAGTTTTTGATCTGATTTCAAAATTTTTAAGATAAAAATTGGTGGTTTCAACAAAAAAAATCTTTTGATAAAATTTGCGAAATAAAATTTTTCATTAAACCGAACCAGTGTACCCCATTGCATCCGGCAACGTTTGCGCCATGTGACTTTTAGAAATAAACAGCTGTGTAGAAAAGCAAAAAACGTTAAACAAAAAATAAAAGAGCAAAACATGACAAAAAAGCGCAACGAGAATGGACAAATAGGAAAAAACATTCCAACAGGGGCATTTACAGAAATCTTCAATACTAAACATGTAAACTGTAAACAGTGCGCTCTATTACAGGCACCGCAATCAATCAATAAAGAAAAAGAAGCAATCAAAAAAGAATCAATATCTATGACTCCACAGTCCACACACACGCACACACATCCCACACTTCCAAACATAATCTTAAACATAACATAACGGCAAATCAGAACAAAAAACATATCAGCACATGCAATATGCATAAGTTATCCCGAGCGAAAAAAATCATCATCGATTATACTACATCTGTACACAACTGTGTATATGCAGTGTATAGTTGTTGTTGTGCACACATATACATAGAAAATGGTGATTGCTGTGATGATAAGAACATGTAACATGTATACACGAAACCGTTTAGAGGTGAAAAAAATGTACATGCGCACACAAAAAAAAGTGCGCACGTCTCTGTACCACGCGCATGCGCACGCGCGCAACCGCAACAACAACAACAACAACAACAACAACACAGGGTGTGTTCCATAATCAGAGACGGGCTAGCACACAAACGATTTAGCGCAAAATGTCGCCGCAATAAAGCGTTTGCATAAGCTCGAAATATAATAAAGTATTTTTACATAATATTATATTAAAAAATTTAGCATGGTGTGTGCGCGTTTATTTCGTTGTCACTATAACTCCGTACGAGGGGTGGCAGGTTCAATGGCCCTGAGATGCACGCACGCACGCATACACATGTTGCATGTTTTTAATACAAATGCGATCATATGTGTGTGTAGAGAGAGACTAAGCACAAAACAGAGTAGATATAGAGATATAGATAAATTGTGCATGTACATCGGCTGTTGAGAGGAGATATAGCCGCAAATCGGTAGTCAGATTTCGAGAAATCTGCTGTACAGATGGGTGGATTCGGTACATACTCATGGAATCATGTATATACTTACATGTATGTACAGATTACCCAACCCAATGGCAGCTTAACGATCCCGCCCTTTATATATGCGAGGTACATGTAGTTGTGTTTTTTAGTATATGGTTGGCCCACTGACTGAGTTTTAGACAGGTGGTCGCTTGCTTCTTTTTTTCTTTTTTCTTAGACGGAAAAACTTATATCATGATCGTTTGCTTATCTGGGACTGTTTTTATTATGATCATTAGAGTGATTATTATGGCCAATTTAGCAACACGTCTGATCAACACCACATACATAGATTTACATGTACATGGGCATGCATGTATATGTACGGGTTTTATCATATGATTTTATATTTTTGTGGAAACACGTATTTTTAATTTCGCAGAGACACGTTCAAAGGTGAGATGACATTGACCATTGGTCATTTTAAACATGTATTGTATGTTTGGTGAGAGATGCGCATTTAGTAGTGGGCATTGACTTCTCGTGGGTAACAGGAGGTGGCTGTCACAGCAGCTACTAGGGATGGATGTAATGTCATTGTTGCCATAAAATTCAATGAATTACTATTATCATTATGTCATAAAAATATAAATTTATCAAAAGCAATTTATTCGGAAAGATGTGGAAAATTTTTAAATGGACAAAACTTGCCTCGTTCGAAACTAGCCACACGGGCAGGACTTGTACTGCACCTGTACCGCCTTTGAAACAAATTTCATGACATGTAAAAAAAGTTTAATAAAATTACATAATTAAATCAAAATAAAAATGTCTAAGACCACGAAAACCAAAACGATTAGTAGAACAAACAATTCGCCAGTTATTGTTGTCCAGTATTTTACGTTATTTACAACACACGTACGACCATACGGTAAAACAAACAACCACAGAACAACAGAAAGTGAGCAAAGTTTTTGGTTGTTCTGATTTTCCATTCCAAAACAAATCCATTCCTGTATACTGTATGTACAATGTGAGCTGAACTGTTTGATTAGCGAGCAATTTTTCAGAGAGAAAAACAAATAAATAAAAATGAATATGCCTTGGTTTAGTACAGTGTTCTGTTCATCTTTATTTATTATTGTCACTATTTTCAGCTTCACGTAAAAAAGCTGAAGACACACAAGACACACAGTACACGCACAAAAGTCTCAATGGTTTTGAATGGAGACCATTGATTGGTTGCATTACTGTCACCCAACCAATCAATCTACTGCATTCCGAATGTTTTGTTGCTCAACTGTGAATCATAAAAATGTAGTGATCAAAGCTTTTCGAAAACCCCATATATTTGCCCGGTGGTGCCTGTCACCACCGCACACGAAAACTGTAGTGTTATGCACCCTGTAAACAAGTTTCGAACTGCACTACGATTATATTTTTGTTATTTCCAGTTAAGGTATGGTGTATTATATATACTTGCGTTCTGTATTAATATGTGAAGATTGTTTGTTGATTATACATTTGAGAAATAGCTGATAGCATTTTATGGAACACACGGTTTTGGCGAAAACAATTTTTGGTGTACACTTGTTGTCTGCTGACAAGTGTGACGATGTTTTGGCAAAATCAAATGAAACGATGTATGATAAAATTATGTTTGTTCGATTCCCGATATGGTTCTATTTTTAAATGTGTGGTGTATTTTGCGATACGGTATGCAATAATCAAAAAACTTTTGTGAAATTACCGTATGTATAAACGGAAAATTGAAAACAGTTTTCGAAAACAGAAACTTTTTTTGCAGTAAAAACACATCTCTTGTAAATGTAAACTCACAACAAGAAAACATATACAATGTACTACAGGTACAATCGCAATTTGATAAGCGAATGAATTTGATTGACGACTAAATTGATTTTATAGTAATTGTAACTAAAAACTAAAATCACACACGATTTTACGTCAAAATCACAAAAGCTTTGCTGTTGTTGGCTTCAAAACGGCATTGTATCTGAAAAAAATCAATTGAACTGTTCAATATTACATTTCATTTGATCATTTAGACGAAAGCACAACTACTGGCAACAATGCATTAAAAAAGTAAAGTAGAAAAAGTAAAAGGAGTAAAAACTAAATATGACGAGAAAGGAAGCACTGGAAGGAGAGAAAACGTGAATGTCTGCCGAATGATCCGCTTCTTAGAAGTTTCATCAAGTTTTTTCGCACATATAAAATCTGTCTTGTTCTCTTTTGTTCCACAGAATTAAAAAAATATTGAAAAAATCTACTTACAAGGTCCACAACCACAATTGCCGCTGTTACACGTGCACTCTCGAGTACGACAGGCCCCAAATGTCCGTTTCGCCTTGTCGCAGCACGTTTCACAAGCTTTGAGTGATGAATAAAAAAAATATAATGAATATAATTCACAAATGATCATAATCATATCCAGGTTTTTTTTAGTTTCTGCACAGATTGGGTGTCAAAAACATGATTGTGGCTCACGGTCTATGAGTGATCTAGGACTAATCGCCTTTTGTTTGACTGCAGCACCATATACATCGCAATCGAAAGAAAAAGTCTTATTGAACTTATTGAATTGAACTTTCAAGCCAAAATCCTGCACCAACCCGCTTCCAACGCGCTGGCGTCGAGAAATCCGGGACACTTGTACAGCATGTTCAGTTCCTGAAATATACATTTGGAAAAAAGACATCGTTGCCGTCTGCAGTGTAGCCAGTTGGCACGGGATTTGCTGTTCCATCTATTTTGAAAAACAGACGGAAGCATCATTGAAGAAATTGGGCGCACCAAACGCGGACTCGAACCACCATCTCTGGTATGTTGGAGCTCGACCAGTGCCTTCGGAGCCCTGGGGTAACTTTGATAAAACGTAGCTGTCCAACAGTGCTACACCATTGAGTGCCCGAGTAAAGTTCATGAATCAACATGGAAAAGCGAAACTGCACTGTTTTTATGACAGGGGCTCAGTGGTGCAGCACTATTGGACTACTTACTAATGAGCTTTTATTAAATTGGCCCTTGGACTTGCCGTTATCTCAGTTTTGGTTCTTGATAAGACATGCGCGGCATGGGAAAAGATGATACTGAAAAGGATTTCATTGTCTCATCAATGATGTCAGACAGTTTCAAACGAACAGCCAATACCTTCATGTCGGTGTCGGTTGGTCTTTCGCGGTTGCCAATTTTCGCACCCTTCTTCTTCGGCCGGATTGTTGGCAAGTTACCGCCGCCAGGAGCTGGTTTACCGAAATACGTCTCACCATAATGCATGATTGAGTTGTAATCATATTCAGTGCCCTGATGTGTGATCTTCGCTTGACTGTAGCTCTCGAAGTTGCCTGAAAATGTGTACAACCCATTGTTTTGTTTCTGACACACGCCGAAACGTTTGCACTTGACAAGCGAATACGTGCCCGACATGGGGCGGCCCGAAACGTACCCGGCCCCGTACCCGGCCGAACACATGTGCCAAACGTACCCGGCCCCGTACCCGTCCCAACACATGTCCCAAACGTACCCGACCCCGTACCCGTCCCAACACATGTCCCAAACGTACCCGGCCCCGTACCAGGTCGAATACGTCTCCGAACACGTCCACAAAAAAGCGTTCGAACAAACATGCCCCGAAATCAACAGTCAACACGTATCCGGCCGAGTATGCTCCGAAATGGAATCCCCGGCCCGCCCGGCCCCGAAACGATTTGCGTGAAACATGACCGACTGTCAGACTTTTTAAGTTTGTCTATACCTTTCTGTTTCGGCACAATGTTCTCCGCGAGTATCTCGACGAAATCATCGCGGTCACTGCGCGACTGTTCGTGGTAGAAGCCGAGCGCGTGCAGCAGCTCGTGTACGATCACGCCTGGTGTGACGCATGAACGGACGCTCAGAGACATCGGCTGCCTGGTGCGACTGGCGATTTCTGGAAAGCAAAACTCGCGATGGGCGCGATACTCGACGGCGTTCTAGTTGGGTTTTCTGGGTTAGTCCTGGCGAAAAACATCGCCTAAAATACCAGCGAACAATTTATTTCAGCGCGAGTGTGAGACGACTTACAGTTACATTTACACTGCGAAATTGTGCACTTAAGGGGCATTCATGAAGCATTACGACCGCGTCGGTATGTTTTCACACAGTTAAGCGTCACTCAATACTGCTTCATGAATGCCTCTTTATATGGCAGTCTTTTCTTCTCGTTTTTTTTGCAACTTTAGACGCAAACAAAAGTTTTGCACAGAACGGGAACGTTTGATCGTGCACCGAAATCAATCAAAAACAAACAAAACTGGATCGTTCGTCCCGCTCCAACCAACCGTTCTTCACCATGCCCACATACGAGTTGCACGCCTTTCCACTGGCATCCGTCACGCTCAGCCACCACTGGTCGCTTCCAGTTTTCGGTCGAATTTTCAGACAAGACCGTGACTCGATTTCCTTCACTGCGGCGTTCCATGCGGACATGCTGAGGGTTTTTTTTAAATTTTGTTACAGTATGGCTGAGTAAGTAAGGCAGTCAGCCTTTTAAGGCGGGTTCAGATTAAGACTGAGACTAAGACTAAGACTAAGACTAAGACTAAGACTAAGACTAAGACTATGACTAACTTTGTGTTTTTCAAAAATGCGAACATAATTCACAAAACATGAACAGCAAGGAAAAAGCATGAACAGAATAACCCGAAGAATCCAATAGTTTGAAAAAAACGCGCCAAATTTGGCACAAATTGGTTTCTGAAGATCTTTTTTCATTGATTCAAATTTCGCGCGCTTCTTGCACCCTGAAAAAAGCTGTTATGAACAGGATCCCTTGACACAGCACATCTGCGCTGCGCTGTCACACCACACCGTCGCACATGAAGTCATTCTCAGGGGTTACGAGTTTGGCGATGGAGTTTTTTGTCTTCCATTCTCTGTTCCGCACTCACAAAGCGGCGTCTCGTTCGTGTGCGCTGCTGAGTTCGTACGGCACAGTTTTGTCCCTCCACCGATAGTGGTCGCCCCTGATGCCGGCGCCGACGCCGACCGGGCCACCCTCAATCGCTTCCATCTGTGCATCCGTCAGTCGCATGTCGCCCTCGAACGAGTCCTCGAGACCGCCCACGGTTTCCGGATGCTGAAATATGGGTCTGAAAGTACGTACCAGGAATCGTGCCAAGATGGCATGCCAGATGACACGGATTTTAATGGACCAAAAACATCATGTTTTCTTTTAACTTTTTAAACTTTTATCTTTTACTCGTTATCCTGTTCTAATTTCGTCCTTCGTATGCTTATTTATATTCAGGCTAAAAAAGATGACAGGCATAAAGAAGAAACATGCAGGGGCACCAGACCTCGTCACTGTTATGGCGGCGATAATGACGACAACTGACGACGTTCAATGCACACGCCAACGCCAGAATCAGCAGGAACTGCATTGTTCTTGTGGTCATTCGTTTAAAAAAAAACGTTTTTTCTTCAAAAAAAAGTTCTACGAAAACTACTCAACATGCTTTTAGGCAAACCATTTGGTACAAACGTACTTTTACGCACGTTTACGAAGTAAAAGTGTTCTTTTTTATTTGTTGGCATGAAGGTGACATGATCGTCTAGCACATCATTTGATATCAGTTTGAACAATCTTCCATCACTTTTTGGTGAGCTAGACTGCCATCCCAACGAACACACCCTTTTTCTGACATGTAATTCTTGTTTTTACTCTTGTTCTTTGAGAATTCTATTTTGAAAACTTCAGCGGCCAGCGGATTCACTAGTGCATGGTGAAGCAGAGATTACAGATCAACCAATAGTTGGGCTGTGGTCAGTTTGTGGTGTGTGAACAAAACGAACACCAAAACAAAGCAATCGTCACAGCAAGTTTCGGACAACTTTATGATTTATAAGTGGCACATTACTTTTTTCATTAAAACTGATTATTTGCACTTTCTGCAATAAAGTACAGTTTCTGCATTAGTTTGCTGCTGCAGATATGCCATATATCAACCTCATGGTTGAGTGGTCCCACGCACTTTCACAATGACGGGTTCAGTCATACTTTGCAAGACGAAGTCAAACTCCGTGGTCATTTAGAACGGCATCATGTGGACACAACTATTTTCAGGCTAAAAAAGGTGTCCGGACCGGAGTTCTATCCATCAGAGTGTCCAGCTGGTGCCTAGGAAATAAAAATGGCATATTCAGTAAACTCACCCTACTAATCAAAACAGCAAAAAACTGCTGCGTGTGTGAAAAAGAAGTTTTTCCCGGGAAAAAGTGCTCGCAGATCGAAAAATTGTTTTTCTGAGAAAATGAAGTATGAACACCCTCTGATTGTTTTAGAATATTTTAAAAAATTCCAATTCAATATCAACGTGGTTCTGTTTTCCACGCAAGATTACTCAGTTTTTAGTCATAGCAGCAAATCAGAATCATGCTGCACATTGTTTCGTCCGAAGCGGGACCCCGCCGTTATCACATTTGACCTACTTATGAGCGAGCATATGTTGTGGGTGGACAGTGACACCGTACATGTAGCTAGCTAGTATATGAGACATTACAGCAAGGTGACCAGCTTGAAAGTCGTAAAACATAAGAATACAACATGAAACACTGCTTTTTATTATTGAATTACCAAACCACATTATTGCAACACACTGCATGTAACTTTGGCTCATCACCCACACTGTTGTTTTTATCAGCGGCATTTGTGTTTGCGTGTCCAGCGCAATGGAATTTTTAGTGACCATCGCGTGTAACATAGCAGAACTTTTTGTTTTTAAAAAGCATGTTACATGGAACTGGCTGTCATCTCGGGAAAGGTGTTTTAAAGTTCTTTTTTGTCGCTTGAAGCTAATATTTGCTGGTCCACTCCCATGTTTTACAAAAAAACACACAAGACTCGGTGCAAGATTCTAAATCGATGTATAGTAGTATGTTTCTTTGAAACTGTCATGTTGTTTAGTTCGAGAAAGAAGAAAGAACGAAATCTGGTTGGAAAAAGACAAGTTTAGAAAAAATGCTTGTTTGATTTTATTCCTGCCAGACACGATGAACGTTCAAACCTCTTCAATTCATGATTTCGCGTGCTCTATCTGTATCCACACTCTGTGAAAAATCTGACACGTTTGAAGAAACATGCTGTACACAAAACTGTGCACAAAATAATCATTGTGTTGATGTTCTGTTTTGACACTTTTATGCTACTTTCCAGGCGCCCCGCCGCGCTTTTTTTTCAGTTTTCTTTAAAATTTGCTAAATCTGCTGAATCTGCTGACAATAATGGCGAGCACTTCGGGCGGCGCCTCCGCGAGTCACCAGTCGATGATACCAAGCGTCTCATCACAAATAGCGCAACCGCACCCAAAGCCGAACAATTATCATAACGCCCTCGAATCCAGTTTCACCGGACGTTTCAACCGTTACAAGCGGACATTTCTGGAGTTTACCGCGAAATTACAGCCAACGAGAACGACAATTGGCATTGGATTGGTCGTCACGATTGGCGTTGTGACGGTGGCGCTTGCTACGGCGCTGTCGAATCGTTATTCTAGAGTGCCTACTGAAATTGGTACAATTTTTGACGATTTTCATGCTGAAAAAGTGTCCGAACAGGTGTCCGGAATTTGGTGTCCGAACATTAGTGGACCCAAAACGTCGATTATTATGGTGTTGCCTTGGCACACTTTTATCTCCGGGAGACCACGCGGAACACTCAGGCGGACAGACACACCGGACCGGACGCGTCGTCGGACGCCTTCTTGGCGTGTGTACTGAAACTTTGCTCGCTTTTGAGGAACAGCATGTCCATTTATCAAAGCGAAATCATGGGCAATAGTTTTTTTCCGAATCCGCAGTACAAACCATCTTTGCCAGTTTTATGCCTCAAAACGGTCAAAAATATAAACAAAGTAGTCTTGATTGGAATCTTATTCAGTGTCACCAGGAAAACATGTACAAATGTAATCATTCAATTTGAACATTTTCTTTTTCAGTTGGCCCTTATCGTCCAAACGTTCGCGCCACAACACTCCCGAAAGGTATTTTTGACTAAAAATTAAAAAATGTCCAAAATAGTATCTCAACGTTTTATCTCCAATTAAAATATCCAAATTTGTACTACCACCGTGCATATTTAAAAAACACCAAGAAAAAATGTCCGAACAAGTGTCCGCTTTCCAGTCTGCCGGCGTGTCCCGCGGCGCGGTATCCGCGGTTCGAAAAAATAAAAGTGCCCCAAAACATGCTGTTGCCGAATACTATTCATTACATCCGAAACACCCCACACACAGAGGACACCCGAGCAGACAAGACATCGGACACCTGTTTGGACACTCTTTAGGCGTTATTGTTTTGGTTTCTGTCAGATTGGACAGATCTAGAAAATGCGATATTGGATATAAGACCAGATAACAAGACTGATTACCATTAACAGCGCATCTTCAATGCATCTATGCCATCACACATGATGAGTTCCGTGTGGATGTGCCCGCACTTTCTTGTTGCGCCCGCATTCCAGACCGCCGAGTGCAGTGTCAGAACGGTGCGGTGCTTCTGCCGACCGGCCGTTGCCACTGTCGACCGTTCACGGGCGGCCCGGACTGCGCGCAATACGAGTGCCTGAACAGCGGTTACTATGACACGTCGACGGGCAGGTGCAGATGCCAGCGCAGCTGGGCGGGCGATCACTGTGAACTGAGTGAGTGCGCGGGTTTGGTGAAGACAGATTGTTTTTTTTGTTGTTTTGTAGTTCTGTGGTTCTGCTGTTTATTATGACTCGTTTTAATATTCTTAAAACGTTATAATTTCAGTTATCAATCAGTTCATATGATCACCAATGTCATGTTTCCGTTATCGTTTCGTTTTGTGGTTTTTTTTTGTGAATTGTATGCTAATACCTAATACAGGTACAGAATGGCCGATTAAACATGGCAGCTTTTTTCAGGGTGCAAAGAGCGCGCGAAATTTGAATGAAAGAAAAAAGACGTTCAGAAACCCAATTGTCTGTCAAATTTGACGACGATTGGGAATTATTTTGGCATTTTTTAAAAAGACAACTCCTAGTCTGCGACTGATCCCGCCTTGATGGAAAATACAAGGACTGCCTTATTTATTCGGCCATCCTGTAGGTAGTGTAGGTACATGTAAGATATTTTATGGATTCGTTTTTTATTTGTTTCCCTCAGTATACTTGTAGTCAATCGTGTTGCCTGTTTCTAGGTGCCTGCCCATCGCGCAACACCAATCCACCCTACACGGTTAGCAATCGAACACTGGCACTAGTGGTACAGTTAACGTTGGACGTTTCGTACGATTTACAAGAGATCCAGAAAAGCGTCCAAGATCTGGTCGGGGCCGTCGGGCAACCGCCGAGGATCGATCGATTCGTTCTGACGACGTTCGTTAATAATGGTTGGTTTGTTTTTGTTGGGATTTTTGGCGATTTTTTTTCAGCCAGGGCTAGCCCAGAAAAGCGTGGAGAACGCCGTCGAGCAGGTGCCCATCGAGGTTTTCTGTCATTAAGTGCCTATACAACCCTCGGCGGGGCTCGATCCCCCGAACGCACAGACAGGAGTCTGAAGCGCTACCATAAGGCCACGAGGGTGATGGTAAGATTGACTGACGAATCTTTTGTTCTTCTTTCAAAGCAAATGTATCATCTGAATTGTGTCACAGGCGAAAAAACTGTAAAACATGTGCAGTTTGTGAATTCTAAACTCTTGCATTTAAAAAGCAGGCTGATTGGTGTGTTGTACATCTAGCTGGTACACCCTGTAAATCGAGCGCTGCTTTTTTGGCACTTCGAACACACGGAGTTCGGTTTGGCACAGCAAGCACGCATATCACCTTCGAATCATCTGACTCCCTACAATTTCGAGTTCGACTGTACTTGCAGACCACGCGCTCAACATCGACACTGCGAATGCGACGGCGTTCATTGACGAAGTGAAGCGTCTGACCATCCGAGACACCGTGTCCCACTGCGGCACGCACGCAATCGACGCTCTAGTAATGGCGTTGCGTCATTGCGGGCGCGAGTCGTTGGTGTTCGTGTTCACGAGCGATCCGAACCCACGGCCGGATGCTGCGGTGCATCAGACGGCGTTTCTCACCGGACTGCTTCAGAGTGGCGTTCAGGTATGGTGTACTTGTTAAGACCTGTCACTTCCATGTCACGTGGAATAGAGAGTTGTCGGTGAACAGAGCAACAAGAAGATTGGAAATAGGTGCAATGAAAAAACATCATTTAGCAACAAATGGAGGCTTAGAAAGTTAAATTTAGCCGAAAAAAGAAACCACATACAGATTGAAACTAGTTTCCTATTACGTTCACAACAGCATTGAGTCGCAGATCTCAAAAGAAAAGATAATATATGTCCCGGTGTCCTGTCCGCTTGGGTGTCTCGCTCCTGTGGTGTCCTCAAAGTAGGGCACCAATCTTGGGCACCGCAACATCAATTCAGTGAGCGGTTAAGCGTATAACACCATCCCGTAAAATTTTACCTTTGGAAAGGGCACCAATATAAGCAAATTTTCTCAGTGTTGTTGGTTTCAAATACTCTACGATTTTCGCGCCAAATTCCAGGTGAACTTTGTGATCACGCAGCAGTTCGCGTGCCCCTCGCCAGGACCGAACGAGCTGATTGCGAAGATTGTGGAATACACGCTTGGTCAAACGTTCACATTACGCAAGAAATATGTGGCGGAGGTACGTGGGAAAATGCGGAAACGCGTTTTATGTTATGTTTGTAAAGATTCCTATGCGTCAGAAACATTCAATACACGGTATTACAACTACGCATAGCGCATAGCTCGGGTCTCGGGCTGGTCAGTACGACAAGCCCCGGAGCCCAACACGCAAATAATGACCAGCACAGACGGGTGTTATGTCTGTCTGAAACATCAGCGAAAAAGTAGGTACAAACCAGACGCGGAACAGAGATTTGTCTGCGTCGTTATCCACAAGTTGTCCCGGTATGCTCGTTTGAACGTCTGACACACACAGGTGATGCGCAATTACATCCCATCGCTGTTCACCTCGCAAATGGTCACTCAATTCACCCGTGCCGACTGTCAGACCCCGCAGACGTTCGTCTTTCCGACCGACTGTGCCGCGGTGTCGTTCACCATTGCCGTTGGCGGCGAGTCGCCACAGTTGACGTTGGCGGCGCCGTCAGGTGGCGACAGTTGGGACGCCAATGAAATGGAAAATGTCCGAATGTGGTGTCCGGTGTTTGTATAGGTGTCCCGCACCCGTGCAGTGTCCTGTCACCCGGAAAATAAAAAGTAGCTTCGCATACGTAAAAAAGCCAACCGTGACAAGTTTTTGTTCTGGGACACCACTTTGGACATTTTTGTTTAGCGTGTTAACATATGTGCTTACATCTCTGAAGTAAAAAAATGAAATTTCTGGCCGTTTTTTACTAACCGTTCTTTATAAATGCTGCTCAAACCGCCAGATTTTAGCAGAAAAGTACCTGTGTCCCTCGAAATCTTTGTTCGGGAAAGCTTTTATTCTCCGGCCTCTTTAGTCTTTACCGCTCTGAGAAAACTAAAAAAGCTACTAACTGAAAGAAAACTAAAACTAACAAAATAAAATCTAATGTGTTTTTTTATGTTCAGAAGTTTACAAGGAGCTCACGCATCACCATCACGAGCACTGCCCGGCAGATATAGTCTTCTTGGTTGAGGTGTCACGGCACGTCGGTCACGACGTTTTCGAAATGGTTAACATTTTGAAATTCTTTTTTGAAATCTTTTCATTTTTATCGGACATGTTTTATTCATTTCTGACTGTGAAAACACGTTAGCAAATTGAAATAAATAAACAGTTTTGAACAATAGAAAACGGTTTTATAATTTATGTGAAGAGAAACGACGCAAGTCACGAAATTCTCTACACTACTGTCGATTCTTGGCTGACTGCCCCTCTTCATCCAGTTGACTGAGATTTCGCTTCTAAATTTTTTTGTCAAAGTTCGATAACTTTGGACACTTTTCTGCATGACAAACCACACGTTAAAAAAGGTGTCCGAACAGGTGTCCAGTGTCCTGACCGCCGGGTGTTTCGCGTGGTGTTCCTGAAAGGTGACAATACACCACACTCGGCGTTCTCTGGGCCATTTTTATTTCCGAGACGTACGGACACAACGCCGGACATCCGGGCGGACAGAATGCATCGGACACTTTTTTCGGGCGCTTTTTTAGTTTGCAGTAAGTATGATGACCCGGATGGCAAAGTTTGTCAGGTGAAACATCACATCACAACGGTTGCTTCGAAGTTCACAATCTCCTCCAACGCCACCCGTTTTGCTCTGGCCCACTATTCTGCGCCTGATCTACGAACAAACACTCTATTTGGGCTGAACAACGGATTCACATCGATGGACTCGTTTTTGGAGGGGGTCACTCAGATGGACTTTGACGCGCTGAACTCAGAGAAACTCGATTTAGCGCAGTTGGTTTTTGTTTATTTTCGTTAAACTGCAAAATGTTTTGCTGTTTTGCAGCTATTGCAATGTCGCCGTTGTCAATTTTAAAATGAGTGAGGCATAATTGAAAAGTCATGCCAATTAATGAAATCTATTTGTTTTTTGTTTCTTTGGTTGTTCGGTTTTCTTTTTACTTCATAACTCTACTTTGCAATGTTTTGGGGTTGGTTGGATGTGAAGACAGACTTTTTTGATTGTGTTACACGCTAAAAAGGTGTCCGAAAAAGTGTCCGGTCCGGTGTCATGTTTGACTTGGTGTGTCCGACGCGGTGTCCGTGACCCGATACGCCGCGAGTGTTCTGTTGCCACTTTCATATTTCCTGAAGACCATGCGGAACAGGGTGTCGGACACTTGTTCGGATACCTTTTTCGGAGAGTGTCATGAACGTGTCCGAGAATATATGAACTTCACAAATAATCTTTCGAATAAAAGTTGTTTTTAGGGGTCTCGCATTAGCAAGGCGAGAATTTGAAGTGAACGCGCCGCATCGAGCATGGAACCCGAAAATTGTGGTTCTGTTATCGACGGGCAGGTAAACGAGAAGTTGGCAACCACTAGCTATTGCAAAAATTAAAAAAAACCTGTTTCCAACAAATAAAGTGTGTTCATTTAAACCTGTCACTTTCTCGCAGAATACAGAGCATGCGAAACTTTGTGATTACGGTAGTAAGAAGAACCGATTGCGTCGGGTTTGGTTGGGGAAACAAAAAACACCCAACTTGTGGCTAAATCTAATCAGTTTTCCTGCAACTTCCACCGCGTGTTCTTTCGTCCTTCGCGAGCTCTGTTCATTCTGCGACCAAAGTGACAGGTTTAAACAAACCGTACCGTATCTACAAATAAACAAACATACTGTATCGACACATGAACAAACATACTGTATCTACAAATAAACAAACAATACCGTATCCTACATTCTGCAGCTACACCGACAAACGTCGAACAGCAGCGGCCTGCTGCGAGGATCCATCGTTCGCCGCGGGTGGTCTACGGTCGGTCGCCACCGTTCTGGCGGTTCGAATCCCGATTGAGCCGATCAACGAACGGATGCTGCAAGGAATCGCTGGAGACTCGAGGAACGTCTTCACGCTTCGACAGCCCTTGGATGTGGTCAGTCGTATTCGACAGGTGATCCGCAACGCTGCTTGCGATGGGGTCGCCGGTGAGTGTGTGGTGGGGCGGTGGAGTTTTGAAGTAGAAGTTGTTTTTTCTGCTTTTGGAGATTTACGCAAGGCGTGTTTATACTGACGTGTGCGCGTGTCTTGTGCTTTAATGTGCATTCATGAATAAGTATTTAGTGACTGCTGAGCTATGTTTTAACACACAGCTGCGCGTCACTAAATACTGCTTCATGAATGCCGCTTTAGCATACTACCGTACATACAGACGTGCCTTTGACGCACGTCAGCATACGTCAGTATGAACTGGCCTACAGAGTGTTTTAGGAAACGGTGCAATGCTAATTGCTTTTAAAAACGGATTCTGAGTTGCCAGAACTTCAATTTATTTTACATTTTTTTGGTGTCCTTCGTCAGTTACACGTGTTGTTAGTGAGTTGTTGGTGTCTGAAAGTTAATGTTGTTTTTTTTCTTTCTCCAGCCGTCACAAAGTTCACCGATCGCCGGACGGATCTCGTGAATGATGCCGCATGGTTGCTGATAAAAAAGATTGACAAAACAGGCAAGTTATACAAGCGATTGTTGTTATTTAGGCGTTCTCGGCCTTTTGTTTTTGAATCTAGTCTATGTTTGAATTTTCTTCATATTTACGTACACTCGAACAATTTTATGGCGTGCTGAACACCCATTTTTTTGCTGCAGCAGCTCAAAAGCGACAACAAAAATGACACGTCGAACTTTACGCAGTGAACACGAGAATTTATTGTGTTTCACACACATTTGAACACACTTCTTTCAGGGTCTGGCGCTGACCCCACGTATTCCGGCAACTGGCAGGCGGTCGTGCAAACCGGCGCCACATACAACGCTGGACCAAGTCCTTGCTGGGTGCAGGTATGCGGTTTACTCAAGACAGGAAAAGGTGTCCAAACCCGTGTCCGATGACCTGTCCATTTCGGTGTCCGTGTCCCGAGTGTGAAGCCGATTTTATATTTCGCTACACCAACGCCGGACAGGACACCGGTCACCTTTTTCGTTCGGACACCGGACACCTTTGCAGCGTGCTACTGTGCAAAAAACACCAGAGACTGAATTCAGTTTTCCAACTGTTCTCAAAAGAACCCCGGTAAACAAAATACAATTTTCAAATCAAGGTACGCACAGAGAGTGAGCTAACCGTCCAATACGGATTCTCGACGCTGACGAACAGCGATGTCCCGCGAGACCACGGATTTGTCAGTAAGTGTGGTATACTTTTTTGAACTTGTCATTTTTCTGCACTTTTCACCCTGTCACGAAAACAAAACAAAAGCAAAATCGTAATTCAACAAAAAAAATCCAGACACTGAAAACGTCCTGATGACGCATGCGGGCGGCTTGTCGACCCTCGGACAGCTACAGTACCTGAGTAGTTATCGTTTCGGGACCACGCCGCCGCAGAGTATCTTCCACGTCCGCTATCAGCCACGCCGCTCTTGTACCTACGGGCACGTCACGGAGACCTTCAATTGCAATGGGCCGATTGGACTTCAGGTTGGTTGGTGAGGGTGTGGCGGAGAACTGAGGCAAGAAGGACTGAGGAACGGATAACTGGGGAATTGGTGAATGGTTTTCGGGGTTTTTATGATGAAGCCCAGCGTGGTGTACGGTGTCTCGGAAATAAGTGAAAGTGGTCGAAAGCGCCGGAGATTTGTTATGTTTTTTTATTATTTTGCGTGAACAGACGGCGAACAAGACAAAACAACGAACGAACGAACGGTGATTTTATTTGGCGATGTTTTTAGCCAGGGCTAACCCAGAAAAGCGTACAGAACGCCGTCGAGTAGGGAGTCCATCGAGTTTTCTCTGCACCTATACACCCTTCGGCGGGGCTCGATCCCCAGCCACACAGACAAGACAGCACACAGCACACCGGGCAGCTATCTGTTGACACCCATTTTTTAGCGCATTGTAAATACGCTTCTCTGTTTTTTCTTCCCTTCAGCAAAAAATACCTATCTGAAATCCAGTTTTTTGTTCTTGCAGTTCAGCGGCATCGACCAATGCGGCAATCGCTTTATGCGAACCGCCACGGACACTTGTCTGGCGTTTGGTAAAAGGCTTTTTTTTGTAATTTAAATAAATTTCACTGCATTATAAATTTTCTGGAGTGTATATAGATAGACATGTCAAAAGGTTTTCTTATCAGTTTACCATGTTCAAAAAAACACATTTCACCAAACCACCTGATGGTAGCCAAACAAGACTGAGCGTTCAGTACTAAAAAAGCGTTCGGAAATGGGCAACAAGGATGACAACAAACTCACTTTCGATAAGCATTTTTTTCGTGATTCGCTCATTTGCAGATTGCAAGAACGGTGGAACTTTGACGGGTCTAAAATGCGTCTGTCCTCCCTACTACACGGATGTGGACTGTGCGGTGCCAGTCTGCTTGAATGGCGGGAGTACGGATGGAAAAAGCTGTTTCTGTCCGCCCGGTTGGACTGGAAATCACTGTGAAAATGGTATGTATACAGCGTTTTCATTGAAATCTGTCAGAGGAGTCTTATGAATTATGAAGTCTTATGATATGAACATACATAGAATGTGTACAATGAGTGCACCAGATACCGTATTACCTCTATTAAACCCCCCCCCAAAATTAAACCCCCACCAATAATAAACCCCCACCCCCTCGACAAGTTTCCAAATAACCCCCCCCAAAAAAAATAATCCCCCATGGGGGATTATTGAATCCTGTTTGAAACACATACCCAGCGAATTCAGTGGCTGGTTGCAGTGAAAATGCTGAAATTGTGCTACCAAAGGCCCCAAATGGATGAGTTAATGGTAATTTCATTACAAAAGGCTGTTGTAAAAGGAAATTTCTATGTAGAATAGAAGTTTCTGCGACTTCCTTCCTGCCATGGAAGGTATTTTTGCCATTTTGCCCACTCCTAAAAATGGTTTCCAAATAACCCCCCCCCCAAAAAAATAAAGCCCCCCCCCCAAAAAATAACCCCCACCCCCAGAAGTCGCTGAAGAAATAAACCCCCATGGGGGTTTATTAGAGGTAATACGGTATGTAAACCTTCATGTTGCTTGTGGCTGCGTAAAAAGTGTATGTAACCATCTTTAGCGTCAGAGCGTTTTTTCAACTGCTTTCTGATTTTCTGACGTTATTTGCGTTTTTTTGAGCGAACGGACTCAGAACCGTAGGCAACCTGTCGAACTGTCGAATGCCGTGATGAATTTCGATTTACTAACTGAAACCGTAAAATCGACAAGACAAGACAGAAACAAAAGTGCATTTTTGCTCTGTTTCGTTTCAGGTGGTCAACAGTTCGAACTGGACTTGGTGATTGTGCTGGACAGCTCGCAAAGTATCGGCCCGCAGAACTTCACGCTGGTTGGTGTCGTTTTTTTTTCTTTTAGTTCTGCGACTCGATTTCATTTTTGATGCGGCAATTCAAAATGGTCCTGCTTTCTCAACGGTGTCACTTCAGTGCCCCAAATTTCAAATTATTCCCGCGTCATGAATGAAGTTGCTTACCTATCTGTGCTTGCATTTAGGCTCGGAACCAAAATAAAAGATGACAAAAGAAAACACTTTTCAATTAGATGTAATTTGGTTATTTATTTAATTCAATTTTACAGGTTTCCGTATGATAATACGCTTCTTAATCCAATAAATTTCCTGGGTTTCTCAAAATGAATAAATAAAGAAATCAAAATTGATTTCAGGTGAAAAACTTTATCGCCCAATTGGTCAGCCGGTACACGATCGGCCCATCAGCGGTTCAAGTTGGCTACGCAGTCTTCAATGATCAAATTCGGAATTCGTTTAATCTGAATGACCACAATGATGTTGGCTCGTTAACAATGGCGATTCAGAACGCACCATACACAGCCGGCCTGACCAATACGGCACTGTAAGGCGGATTTTATAAAAAAAATTGAATTTCAATGATATTGTATTAAAAAATAGCGCAATTGACATTCGTTTGCTTTTAGTCGTTGGGCGAATGAATGATTTTTTTTCGTTGATTTCAGTGGCCTCGACAAAGCGCGTTCAATTTTGACTGGCCCCGGCTCGCGGCAGACCGCCTGCAAAGCGGTGATATTGTTCTCGGATGGACGGTTTGGCTTTCTCACTGGCTTTTTTGTTTTTTTTTGCTGCAGTTCCGGGGCAACCGCGGCATTCTAGCAAAACCGCAAACAGTTGATCTTTATGTGTTTGAACGGTAACCGGACATTTCCCGCGCGGACATTTCCCAAACGGACATTTCCCGCGCGGACATTTCCCGCGCGGACATTTCCCGCACCGGACTTTTCCCGCGCGGACATTTCCCGCGCGGACTTTTCCCGCGCGGACATTTCCCGCGCGGACTTTTCCCGCGCGGACATTTCCCGCGCGGACTTTTCCCGCGCGGACATTTCCCGCGCGGACATTTCCCGCGCGGACATTTCCCGCGCGGACTTTTCCCGCGCGGACATTTCCCGCGCGGACATTTCCCGCGCGGACATTTCCCGCGCGGACATTTCCCGCGCGCACATTTCCCGCGCGGACATTTCCCGCGCGGACATTTACCGCGCGGACATTTCCCGCGAGGACATTTCCCGCGCGGACATTTCCCGCGCGGACATTTCCCGCGCGGACATTTCCCGCGCGGACATTTCCCGCACCGGACTTTTCCCGCGCGGACATTTCCCGCACCGGACATTTCCCGCGCGGACATTTCCCGCACCGGACATTTCCCGCGCGGACATTTCCCGCACCGGACATTTCCCGCGCGGACATTTCCCGCGCGAACATTTCCCTCGCGGACATTTCCCGCGCGGACATTTCCCGCGCGGACATTTCCCGCGCGGACATTTCCCGCGCGGACATTTCCCGCAGCGGACATTTCCCGCGCGGACATTTCCCGTGCGGACATTTCCCGCGCGGACATTTCCCGCGCGGACATTTCCCGTGCGGACATTTCCCGCGCGGACATTTCCCGTGCGGACATTTCCCGCGCGGACGGACATTTCCCGCACCGGACATTTCCCGCGCGGACATTTCCCGCACCGGACATTTCCCGCGCGGACATTTCCCGCGCGGACATTTCCCGCGACCGGACATTTCCCGCGCGGACATTTCCCGCACCGGACTTTTCCCGCGCGGACATTTCCCGCACCGGACATTTCCCGCGCGGACATTTCCCGCACCGGACATTTCCCGCGCGGACATTTCCCGCGCGGACATTTCCCGCGGACATTTCCCGCGGACATTTCCCGCGGACATTTCCCGCGCGGACATTTCCCGCGGACATTTCCCGCGGACATTTCCCGCGGACATTTCCCGCGGACATTTCCCGCGGACATTTCCCGCGGACATTTCCCGCGGACATTTCCCGCATTTTCAGACATTCCCGGATATCTCCATTAGCGCAAGCACCTGTACTCTTTTGTGCTATAGTGGCTGCATTGAGAAATTCTGCCGTACCCGTATTTTAAATCGACACTTTTAAATTTTAAAATGGGAAATGTCCGCGCGGGAAATGTCCGGTGCGGGAAATGTCCGCGCGGGAAATGTCCGCGCGGGAAATGTCCGGTGCGGGAAATGTCCGGTGCGGGAAATTTCCGCGCGGGAAATGTCCGGTGCGGGAAATGTCCGCGCGGGAAATGTCCGGTGCGGGAAATGTACGTCCGCGCGGGAAATGTCCGCACGGGAAATGTCCGCGCGGGAAATGTCCGCACGGGAAATGTCCGCGCGGGAAATGTCCGCGCGGGAAATGTCCGCACGGGAAATGTCCGCGCGGGAAAAGTCCGCGCGGGAAATGTCCGCGAGGGAAATGTCCGCGCGGGAAAAGTCCGCGCGGGAAATGTCCGCGAGGGAAATGTCCGCGCGGGAAAAGTCCGCGCGGGAAATGTCCGCGCGGGAAAAGTCCGCGCGGGAAATGTCCGCGCGGGAAATGTCCGCGCGGGAAAAGTCCGCGCGGGAAATGTCCGCACGGGAAAAGTCCGCGCGGGAAATGTCCGCGTGGGAAATGTCCGCGGGAAATGTCCGCGGGAAATGTCCGCGCGGGAAATGTCCGGGAATCGTTTGAACCTGGACCCGAAACTGAAATAAAAAACTAATTGTTGATTTCAAAACAAACCTTTCCAGACATGACATCGGCGCTGATCCAGTGCCGATCGCAACCGACATTCGCATTCGCCTTGGCGCCGTCCTCGAGGCGGTTGGTGTTCCCGGCGTCAACGGTTTCCTTCGTCCAATCGACTACACGGAGTTGCTGGCTGTGGCGGGACGCGCCAATTGGGTGTTCGAAGTGAACGACATTGGGCACATTGGCGACATCATGACCCCACTGTCTTCGGCGCTCGACTGTCGACAGCCAACACGGTGTACGTGTTTTTTTAGTTCAGAGTCATTTTGTTGTTGGTGTTCGTTCAACGGAGAGTTTTTTTTGGTTTTTTTTCACTGTTGTTTGCATTATGCATCTTAAACACCTTGAGGCCAACTCAATAACATATCCAACTATCTGATTGGTTGGTCGTCACGTGATGCATGGATTCTGTGCAAGACGACCGCCTCAATTCTCTGCAATTCGTGCACAGAGAATGCATGCATCAACCAATCAGCTAGTTGGATATGTTTTGGAGTTAGACTGTACTGTGCACATCTTCGTTCGTGCCGTGCGAGCTGTTGTTGAAGGCCTGTGTTTTGGAGTTTTATGACATGCCAAATAAAATGTCCAAAGCGGTGTCCAGTCCCGGAAAGAAAACGTATAAAAAACATCCAAAAATAAACCTTCTTCTGCTACAGGCAACGCAGACGTTGTGTTCATCGTTGAGACGTCGGAACGGGTCCAACCGATCGCGCATTCAGTGAGTGTTGTTTCCAATGTGCACGCTGTGATTGTTGCCAGCGCTCTGTTTGTCTTTCAGTTGTCGTGAAAAAAATTGTAATAAATAAGAAAGTTGCGAACAACCGAATAACTACAACTGTGTGGTGATGCTGTTTATTACTGCAGTTTTCTATTATTGTCGAAAGGTTGTGGTAGATTCAGTAATAAAAACTTGAACATTTCTACCTGAGTTTACAATCTACTGATAGCAAATAGCCTAGAAGCGTAGTGGTAAAGTCTGTTTATCAGAACTGTTTAGACAAGCAATGACGTCATCAAGTGCTCTTTTTTCTATACATGATAAAAGCACGGAAAGCACGGTTCTCATAGACAGACTGGAGCTTCATCTTACCCTGGTTCAAAGCATTTCGGTATATTTCAAACATGCGGTAGACGGTAGATGCGGCATTTAGTATAGTCTGCTTATTAGAAGCGATCTTTCCATTGCAAACCGTGTGCGTCCGCCCCGAAGATGACGTCATGATTGTCTGACAGTTTCCAACCAGCAGATTTTACCATCTGTGATTCGCCACTCTGTTCTCTTGCGTTAATGGGCATTCATGAATTAGTATTTAGTGATCGCGTAGCACAGCTACGCGTCACTAGATACTGCTTCATGAATGCGCCTTCACCCATTGCAGATGCTAGCAGCGGTTAAGAGCATGTCGGCGCAAATGCAACCGTCAGAGCAAGGCCATCACATTGCGCTCGTCCACTTCAGCAGCCCGGACCAGCGAACCGGTGTCTTGTTCAATTTAGTCGACACGAATACGGTCGCAACGATTGATGGAAAAATCGACGCCTACAATCCGACGACGTCGCTTGGGATTACTGATTTAGACCTGTGAGTGTTGTTGTTTGCTTTGTTGTTTTCAAAAAATGGAACATTTGCTGATTGGTTGAATCACGCTGGAAGGACGACCAATCGCCGTGTGCCCAATGCTAATCTGACGTTACGGCGTTCCTATTTTAATGAGAAGTCCCAAACAAGAATTTCACAAGACACCTCAACTCTGAAACGTAGTTTTAACCCATTTTTTACCCATACGGTATTTTTGCCCAATTTTTACCCAAGAATTTGTGTTCAAATTTTACCCAATTTTTTACCCAACTCCATTTCAGCGGTCTACAGTTGGCCAATGACGGCGTGTTTGTAAGCGGGCAGGATCGACCGGATGCGAAGAACTACGCGATCATTATTGCGGAAGGATTGTGAGTTTGTGTGTACCGTCTGCATGTTGGAACCTGGCAGAGATCCTAATTGTTATTGAGATGACGTCACGGAATAATGTGGCGGGGCACCAAGAAACAATGGACCGACCTAAGGAAATATCCAAGTGTTCTCGATCTAAACCAACATTCCAAATACGAATTTTAGAGTCCAGAGCCTCGAATTTCACTAGAAGTTCACTTTTCCGGTCGTCAGCGATGAAACATTTTATTGATTTTTTTATCTGAACTAAAGTAGAACAAGTTACACAAATACAAAACTGGAATCAATCATTGAAAACAGCTACGACCACGCGATCAACTGCTGTCCGTCGCCGTTCGGCTCCGCGGCGACCCTGCGCAGCAAGGCGGACGTGTTCGCGATCTCTGTAGGGCCACAGCCGATGCTCGGCAACTTGGCCCAATTGACCACCGGTTCGGCGAGTGATCTGTCGAAGGTGTACGCTCTGAAAAATTTCTCGCAGTTGATCACGCGCATCAAAACCGATGCGGAGTCGAGTTGTACGGCGACGACGACGTCGACCAGCTTGGCGACTACGACCAGCACACCGATGACGACGATAACGCCAAGTAATATGCCGAAATCTATACCAAGAAACATTTATTCCATGCTAAAAAATGCCGCATGGCGAAATTGCCGCTGTGCTCTTTATGCTGATTTATTTTTACAGCATTTTTTGTTAAATTTTGAAATGGATTTTCGGCAGAGAATGAATCTGATATGTGGATTTTGGCGTCGAACAAACTTCGGAATGCATTTTGGTACGCATTTTGGCATTTGTCAATACGGCAATATTGCCAGGCCACCTGAACTGAATGAAACCATTGTGATCCAAGAAATTCAAAATGCTCGTTTGTGATGGGTAAACCAGCCGTTGAAAACTGGCTTTCGAAACCGTTGAAACCAAGTTTTTATGTTTGAGATGAAAAATAATCGACATTTTTTCAGCTACTTGTGATCAGTTCGACGCCATAGTGATCATTGACAGCTCGGAGAGTATCACCAGTAACTATTACGAACAGGTTGGCTAAATTCGCAGGTTTTAACAGTTTTAACTGTAATGTGTGGTTAAATGCGTTAAAATGTGTTTTACCTCACTGTAAATTACAAAATCTATTCAAAAAAACCGCGCGCAGATCAAACAATTCGCGTCTTCACTGGTGCGTCGTTTCACGATCGGTGTCGGCCACGCGCGCTTCGCTGTCATTGTCTTCAACGACGTCGTCCGCAACACCATCAAACTCGATCAGTACTCGGACACTACGACGCTTGCTGATGCCATCCTCAAGTTGCCCTACACTACTGGTCAAACGAATACTGGACTGTTGGTGGAATGCATTGTTTTTTTGTTTTTTTTTTGTTTTTTGTGTCATTCACGCAAAAAGTCTCAATTGAGGTCCCCCCAATAATGCATCCATAAGGAACGCAAAGGTGTAACGGTGATTTTCCAGTGGTACAGCTAGCGTAACAGGTTTTTAGAGCTGTCATTTTCGGAACTTTATTCAGAAACTCATTTGGGGTCTCGTTTGGAACCTTTGAGGGCCGTGACTTGGGAGCTCTCTTGAGACTATTGATACTTGAGCGTTGATTCGTTGGATGAGAATATTTAAAAAAAACTCTGTTTTCAGAGCCTTTCAAACGGCTTTGGACATGCTTGGTGGCAGTGGGGCACGCCCCGACTATCCGAAAGCAGTGCTGTACTTCTCAGACGGACGGTTGGCTTTATGTATTTGGGACTTTTATTGCTTTTTTTAATCTCAAGCCACCATTTTTGGTTTGCTTTCTTGTGGTTTTAATCAACCAGCAACTGGTTAATGTGTGAATGAATTTTGTTTGTTTAGTGTAAAGATCATTGCAATTTTTTCAAACTTTACGTTTTTTCCAGGCACAACATCGGCACCGATCCAGTGCCAATAGCGGCGCAGATCAAATCGCGCTACAAATCAGCGATAATTTCAATCGGTGTACCCGGCATCAACGGGTGGCTGAAGCCGATTGACTACGCCGTGGGTGCCATTTTTATTATTTTGGCGCCGATTTTATTCAACGGGTGAAATTTGCCCAAATTTGGGCAATACAAAGTTTTTTCTGCCAAAGCGAAAAGACATCTTATTCAAAGTCTATCATCTAAACTCATAAATACGGAAGACGCATATAAAAGGTAGAATATGGATTTGTGGAACCAATGAGAAACTTTTTTTTGTTTTTTAGGAACTGCTTGCAATCAGTTCTGGCGATGGCTACGTGTTCAACGTGACAGAGTACAGTCATTTGCCCGACATCATTCATGACATTCAACTGTTGCTCCCCTGTACCCCCGGTCAATGTACGAGAATCTGTCAGGAATTTTGAAAGTTCAACGTTTCCGTAAAAAACTTTCCAACGAAAACTTACTTTTTTGAAGGTATGGGCGACATTGTGTTCGTTGTCGAAACGTCCGAACGTATCGGACCAATTATTCATGGGGTACGTTTTGTTTTTTCAGCAGTTTGCGATCATTTCAAATCTAATTGCATGTACCTTATGACGATATTTAGTCGCTGCTCTTTATACTCGCTCCACGAAAGCCTGCGGTTGTAAGAGCTTTGTCTGTCGCAAATCGTTGAAAAATTGTCAACGTTATTTTGCCCCCCCCCCCCAACAGAATAATGGGAGTGCTAGCTTTAACTTCTGGGTTACTACTGCTATCCATTATTGCGCTCAATGGCTTCAAAAGTCCAGATTTTTATGCAGAATATTGAACAGATTTTTCAAAGAAAAATCTGCCAGCGAATAACTGAGAAACAAGCTCAGTTGCTCGGAGCAGTTCCTAAACATCCAAATGAACAGCATTTTCAACGAAAAAAATCGCCAAAAACCACCGGAACTTCAGTTGTTCGAAGCTGTCCTGAACATGACACGTCTGTTCAACGTGTCACCGACAAAGAACCACGTGGCGCTGGTGCATTTCTCGAGTCCGAACTCGAAAACCGGTGCGCTTTTCGGGTTGGGCGAGAAAAACACGTACAACGAAGTGGAGACTGCTGTGCGCAATCTGAACATTGACGCGATCATGGGCATCACCGACTTGGATTTGTGCGTTTTTGTGGGCTAATTTTTGGCGGAATTTTACTCAAATTTGTGGACATAATGATCATTGTTGAAGAAACCGGCCACACATTACTGTCTTTTATTACAACGGCGCAGCCTCAAGGGCTGCGTGAAAATTTTCAAGGAGAAAGTCGAGAAGTAAAAAAACTACAAATCGAGAGCTGCAAGGGTTGCGTAAAGTATTGCATCGCAAGTTTACCCCATGATAATCTTGCAGGCTTCTTTTACGTTGTTGTTTTTTCAGGGGCCTATTTCTCGCATTGAACGGAATTCTGATCCCGGAACAAGATCGCCCAACCGCTCCAAACTTTGTCATTCTGCTCGCCGAGGGATTGTACGCTGTGATTTTGAATTTTTTTGATAAAATTTTTTTTCAGTCTGCATAACTAGCGCAATATTGAATTTAAAAATTGACCGACTGCTAGGAAAATAGCGATATTTCAGTAAGCGTTACAATTTTTGAATTTCAAATTCCAGTCCACCTCTGCCGAGAAACGATAATTTTGCTGTTAAAATTGGCGTTAACTTTAGTTGTAACTTTGATAACAACATCTGACAGTTATGCATGCATTTGAATAACTAAACTGAACTGATTTAACGTAAATAACGTGAGATAAACGTAAATTTCAGTTACGATCGTTCGCTGCTCTGCTGTCCCAGTCCGGTCGGCACAGGTGCATTGCTTAGTCAACACGCATCCGTCTACGCGGTCGAAGTGGGACCGCAGCCTGACCACCAAATGCTCGTCAATCTCACTGGAAATGCCGCCAATGTACTGGACATTTTCGAATCTTATTTGAGAACTAGAATTGTTTTTGCATTGTAATGCTCCTGTTTGATCGAGAGCTGAAGAAGTTTGGAAGTATACAACTGTAAACTTTAAAAGTTGACAAGTTTAGAACAGTATCTAAACTTTTAGAAGTTTAAAAGTTTAGACTTCTAAACATTGGATGTTAAGCAGTTCTTAAGTCAAGAGCGAAAACGTTTACAATAATGCAAAAGAAGGCCCGAACTGCCTCTAACTCTACTTGAACCTTTCCAACTTCACACTTTCTAAACATTCATGTATGCAAAAGGCCGAGTTATCCTTGAACCTTTCCAACTTCACACTTTCTAAACATTCATGTATTCACAGATTTTCACGATGGCCAACTTCGAAACAATGGTCGGTCAAATCAACCAGATCATCGACGCGCCGTGTGGCGCAACAACAGTGTCCACAACGACAACAAGCACAACGACAAGCACCCCAACAACCTCAACCTCAACACCCGGTTGGTTTGTTGGTTCCAATTTCAAGGGGCGCATAAAACTTGTGCCCGAGCATATGGGAAACTGTTACCATTTGCGTCATTGCGTATTGTCGTCACACAGCAATACGATTTTTATGCTCTGACCATTCCTGTGAAGCGACAGTTTGACAGAATGAGGTGAACATCTTTTCTCTTATCGAAATTTGTCCTTGTTCTAATCGGGCACCTTTCGCTGGTTCCGTCTTTTGCTGAAAAGATCTAAAGTCTTTAGGTAGTGTACTGTAGATTAAAGGACAGATCCAAACAAATGTACTGTACTGTATTGTGGATTTATTCAAACGTGTCCGGACTAACGTGACGTCATTTTATTTAAAAACGCCCGTTTGTCAAAGTACAGGCTCTAAAATTTCAGTTTGGTGTGACTGATTCGACATTCACCATTTGTTTACGGGAAGAAATCGGCTAAACGGATAGTCTGGTTTGCTGTGAACGACAAGCGCATGTTTGGTGACACATGACGTCATTTCAGTGGGACACGTTTAAAAAAATAGGCCATACATGCATACGTTTTGAGACTGACACCGGCCAAGTCAACATGTTCCACCATGGGCTCACGGATATCACCCAAACCGTCAACTACTGCTCCCTCTTCGACTCCAGTTTTTCCCCTTTTTCTCCACCCACACACTCCAGCACTCTGTCAACTCGACCTGCTGATCATACTCGACGGCAGCGAAAGCATCACACGTCACGGCTTCGAGCAAGTACGCCAGTTCGTGACGTCACTAGTGCGTGACTACGCCGTCTCGCCAGCTGGCGTCCGAATTGGCTTCGTCGCGTATAGTGACGGCGTTTACGCGTCGGCCGATCTGAATCAGTATACAACGGTTGAAACGCTGGCGAACGCTATTAACGCGGTGCAGTATATACCGGGCGAGACGAATACGGGCGCGTTAGTTTCAACGGAAACACCAAAATCCATGCCAAAATTCATTCCAAGCTAAAATTTCAAGCCGTGCCGAAACTTTGCATGGTGCTCTGATGATTTGACTTTTTTGGCAGTTTTTTAAATTTCAGATGGATTAGCATGGAATAAACTTTGAAATGGATTTTGGCACGAATTTTGGCATAGATTTAGGTTTTGTTGTTCAGGCATTTCAAGTTCGAAATTGACAATCTGACATCATAACTCCAAGAGCCCAGCTTTGTTTCCAGTGCCTTTCAACGAGCCCTCGACATCCTGAACACTGACCGGCGACCGACGTCGAAAAAGGGTGTGCTGTATTTCTCCGATGGAAGGTTTGTGATATCGTGCTTTGAAAAGTTTAGAAGTTTAGAAGCTTGAAAGGATAATACTTTAGAAGTTTCGACATAGAGATGATCCAACCAGGCGGTGCGATGGTCAAAAAGCCAAACTCAAAATCGAATGTACAGTCAAGCCTCAGCAAAGTCAGATTCCAGCGTTGAATGAACAAAAAAAACAATCCCACCCAGAAGAGTCCTCATGAGCTGCCACCTTTATGGTTTTTATCATTATTGCACCGTCGAGAAATGAATGAGCAATACTACATTGTACAATGACAACTCAAAAAGAAAACTTACAAAACAAGTCCATCCACACGAATCCTTGATGGACTCATCAACTATCGGGTTTCTATCTACCATTTTTATTGCAATACCAAGACAATTCAAAAACAAAAAACATTGCGAAATCGCAGACACAATCTCGGCGTCGACCCAGTGCCGCTGGCCAGCACGATCCGCAGCAACTTCGGCGCCCGAATCGTGTCTGTCGGTGTGCCCGGCATCAACGGCTTCCTTCGCCCGGTCGACGTCGACGAGCTGAAGGAGATCAGCGGTCGCACGGACGACGTGCTCGTTCTGAACGACGTCGCCGACTTGCCGGCGCAAAAGCAACGAATCGAACAGCTGCTACCGGCGTGTCCGCTCGAGTGTCCGTGATTTTGGAGACACGCACTACTTCTTTTCAGTTTTTTTTCTTGAGTTTCTTTCTCTGAAGCGCTCAACATTCCCCTAGATGCTTTAATTTTAAAGAAGTTTTATTGTTCTAGACACACCTCCTTTGCTCGCTAGAATACGGCCGAAGAATATTTTGATCAATCGGGTTCACCTCGCCGTAGTGTACAAAATGTTTAGATGGTCTTTGGTTTTTCTGCACCGTGGTTGTGTTTTTTTGTCAGCAGCACTCTATCATTTGATGTTTTAGTTTTATTCAGCACAATATCGGAATTTGGTGAACATATTGTACAGTGAGAAAAACACTGCCATCGTGTGTTTTGAGCGAAAAAAATAAAGAAATTCATACGAACGTGAAGGCCTAACATAGGTTTTTCAATACACTGTGTGGTTTAGGTTTCGGTGACATCGTCTTTGTTGTCGAGACATCGGAGCGGCTCGGTCCAAATATTCCGTCTGTAAGTTTTTCGTGCGAAAACTGTTCTGGAATATCTGTTTGTCATTTTTCATGTTAAAGTTTGTTTTGTTAAAGACGTGACGTGACGTGACTCGAGGTGACGTGACGTGACGTGACGTGACGTGAAGTGACGTGACGTGAAGTGACGTGACGTGACTTGACTTGACGTGACGTCTACGCATACGTCAATATGGAAAGGGCCTTCAAACTCCCATTTCAGACCCTTCGCATGGTGCTGAGCATGATCCAGTCACTTGACATCTCGCCAGCTGGTCACCACGTGGCGCTGGTGCACTTCAGCAGCCCCGACCAGCGTACAGCGGTGTTGTTCAACTTGAACGAACGCAACACGTTCGCCGAAGTGCAGCACGACATTCTGACGTTGAACGTCAGCGGTGTGCTCGGCATTACGGATCTGGACTTGTGAGTGTTTTGTTTTTCCGCGCTTTTTTAAAAATTTCTGTTTGACAGCGCAGCTAGATAGACGAAAATACCGTATTACCCCCAATAAACCCCCATGGGGGATTAATACGTCAGCGACTTTTAGGGGTGGGGGTTTATTGGTGGGGGGGATTATTGGTGGGGGGGTTTATTATACAAAAATTTCTAGGGGTGGGGTTTTGTTGAAAAATGGCAAAAATACCTTGCATGACAGGCAAGAAAGTTGCAGAAACTTCTACTTTTCACAGAGATTTCCTTTTGTAACAGCCTTTTGTAATGAAATTACCATTAACTCATCCATTTGGGGCCTTGGGGGGACTAATTTTCCCTATTTTCCTTGTGTTCGCCCGCTGTTGTGGGGGGGGTGTGTTTTTACAGGTTTTTATTAATCCCCCCGGGGGGGGGTTTGGGGGGGGGGTGTTTTGAACTGGTCGGGGGGTGGGGGTTTATTGGTGGGGGGGGGGGGAGGGATTAATGGTGGGGGGGGGTTTAATGGGGGTAATACGGTAAAAGTTTTTCGTTTTCAGGGGACTTAGTCTGGCGCTTGCGACACAGTTCCAGAATCCCGTGCAAGATCGTGCGAACGATCCGAACGTGCTCGTATTGTTGGCCGAAGGCTTGTAAGGATTCTTAAATTGATTAACCCCTTCTTTTGTTTTAATAAACAAGCAGTCAATTGATTCGATGGCCTATCGAGTGGACCTTCAATCAAAAACGGTTTTAAAGCACATACAAATTGCGCATGATGATTATTGGCGTTTGAATCTGGTTGCGTACCGTTGAACAGAACAACAAGAACAGTGTGACGAGTCAATAATTCAAAAGCAGTCGAAGCCGATCAACTCAGTTTCTATGAGTTCCCCCTCGAGCGCTTTCGGAGGCGCCAAATTTTGTACACACATAACTTTCGTTCCACAAAGTACCATGCCAAAAAAATGGGGGAAAAGAATTCGAGCGCTTTTGAAATCTATAATTTTTCTTCTGAATAAAACCACAATTTTTTTTCGCCGCCCAGTTGGGACGACGGAGCGCTGTGCTGTCCGAACCCGATGGCCGTCGCTGCACAGTTGCGTTCGGTTAGCACGATCTATGCGGTCGCCGTTGGGGATCACCCGTTGATGAGCAATCTGGTCGAAATCACCGGTGATCCGCGGCGTGTCTACGGCCACCAACAGTTCATGGACGCTGTGGACGCCATCCGGCAGCAGCTCGCGAAGCAATGCCAACTGTCGACGACGTCTACGACCACGAGCACCACCACAACAACGACCACCACTGTTAGGAACTGAATTTTTGCTAAGCGTAAACTTGTTGGTAATGGTTTTTGTTTGTGAATATTGCGAGGTTTTTTCAGACTACAACGACAACAACGACTACAACCACAACCACCACCACCACAACAACTTCTACAACTACCACTACTACTACAACCACTACCACCACTACCACTACCACTACCACGACGACAACAACCACCACTACAACGACCACTACCACAACCACGACCACGACGTCAACCACAACAACCACAACTACAACAACACCAACATCTCTCTGTGAGCACCTTTACAATTCAAAATCAACATTCAACAGTAAATTGACAGGTAAATTCGCATTTATTTTCTTCTTTTTCAGGCGCCTTAGACGTTGTGTTCATCGTGGAGACGTCGGAACGTATTGGACCGATCATTGCACCTGTAAGACAATCCGTGGCATTGTTTGACGTCTTTCACCACTGGTTTTGAGAGCCATACTTAAACCAACTGTTTGAGATGCTTTCGAAACCAACGAAAAAATGACAAAAAAAACATTTTAGATCCTGCAAGCGGTGAAGACGCTGGCGTGCCAGTTGCCTGTCTCGCCGAACGGTCACCACAGCGCGTTGGTTCACTTCTCATCGCCCGACAATCGAACCGGCATTTTGTACAATTTGATCGGCGCGAACACGTGCACTGATGTGACGAACGCCATCGGGCGGCTGTCGGTGCCGTCGATTCTCGGCATTTGCGATCTCGACCGGTGCGATGTCGTTTAAACTGTTTTAATTGAACGTTTAAAGCGTTGTGAATTGAGTTTAAACAGTTGATAACGTTTTTATCAATTTTGATTTTTTAACCAGAGGCCTGCAAGTTGCGCGCGACCGAGCGTTCACGCCGTTCACGGATCGGCCGACTGCTGCGAACGCCGTTGTGCTGTTCGCCGAAGGATTGTGCGTTTCAACTATTTTAATTTTTTTAAATATCTTCATTTTTCAAATAGTTTTTCCAGTGTATCTGCTCAATTCGCTCCATTCACAAATCGCAAAAACACTTCCCCGTTTTCAGCTACGACCAAGGATTCCAGTGTTGTCCGCCGCCGTTTGCCACAGCGGCCTCACTTCGAGCGAAAGCGACGATTTTCGCCGTCGAAGTCGGCGCCCGACCAGTGCACGCGAATCTCGTCAACATCACTGGCGGTGACGCCAGTCGTGTGGTGGACATGGCAAATTACGGCCAGATTGTCGACAAACTGACATCACTGTTGCCGGCGCACTGTGGAGAGTGTGGCTGTCAGTTCCTGGACGCGATATTGGTCGTCGACAGCTCCGAGAGCATCACGGCGGCGAATTTCGAGAAGGTTCCGCGATGGTTTTTCGTTTGAAATTTGAAAATAATTGGGGTGAACTTGCTTGGCTTGTGATGTGTGAATTGCAGGGTGGTCCAGGTCAGAATGAAACTGCTGAATTATTGGTGGTTTATCAAGTTTCTCCCAGGATTATTCTTTTTTTTGTCACTGGGACCTCCGAAGGAGGTGCAGGATTTCATTCGAGAGATCCGTTCTTTTTTCTTTTGGGTCACGTTTGTCTTGTTCTGAGCATTATGTT
Organism: Theristus sp. LFF4_11; assembly: GCA_030248135.1. NCBI lineage: Eukaryota > Metazoa > Nematoda > Chromadorea > Monhysterida > Xyalidae > Theristus > Theristus sp. LFF4_11. The sequence continues at coordinate 82,833 of JASANC010004302.1, forward strand.
CGTGTAAACTACGTTTTGATTTGAACCAAACCAGACACTCATTTCTTACTGTAACTGTAACTTCTTACTCAAACATGTTTCGCATGTTCTGTTTTTTTTCTGCAGAAAAAAGTGACAAGTTCAAACAAACAGACGTGACATTCAAAAAAAGAACGCTCACATCACACGTCATCCCAAACAGGTGAAATCGTTTCTCGTCTCATTCGTCGCGAAATTCCCGATCGCTCCGAGCAACGTTCGTTTCGCGGCCGTGTTTTTCAACGAGAACGTCCGGAAAACGTGGGCATTCGACGGGTACAAGGATCTCGGCGGTCTGCAAGCGGCCATCCGTGATACGCCGTACACCGTTGGCCGGACGAATACCAACAGGTGTGATCTTCTATTTTTTTGTCCTTCGAGACTGAACTGCGCGCGTAGATAGGCAAAAAAGTTTCATGCGTTTCGAGAGAATTCAAAATTGGCAAGAGTGATGCGAATCCCCTATTTGGGGCCCAGTCATTTGTATGTTGTCTGATAATACTGCATTCATGACTAGAACTGGAGGGGATTAAGACGGTGTGTGACGTTCACTTTCGGTCTACGTCGCGTTTACGATATTAATTAACGTTATGACGTTCGAAAGAAATAAACGACGTGTCTTCTTGTATAACGTCCCTGAGAACGCGCATAATGCGGTCGCAACGGGTGCTCCATTGTGTGTCACTTTCTGTTATCTTTGTTTCAGTCGAAACAATTACGAAACAACAGGACGCTATTTTTTCAAAATATTGCGCTAAAATATTTTTAAACCTTTTTCCAGCGCGTTCCTGCGAGCTCGCACGTATCTGGACGAGCGCCGGCCGAACGTGCCGACGGCGATGATTCTGATCTCGGATGGCCGGTGAGTGGCGCTAAAAAAAGTTGATTTGCTATTTTTTTTGAAAGTCAATGGATAAAATGTTGAATTTACATGTGTCAGACAAAAGAAATCGTCAAACTCTTCATCAAACTAGGGACATTTGAAGTGCGAAGAACCTTATATCCAAGCGTTTACGGTAATATCCATTGAATCTTGCTTAGTCATACGGCTGGTGGCGACCCAGTGCCAACGGCGGCTGCGATTCGTCACGATTTTGGCACCAGAATTCTGGCAGTTGGTGTGCCGGGAATCAACGGCTTTTTGAAGCCAGTGGATCTCGCTGAGTTGCAGGGTAAGCGAGGAAGGAGTGACCGACTTTGTGAAATAACAAACGGAAGACCTGCAAACCAACTTTAAAATATAAGCAGTCAGCTGATTGGTTGATGGTCACGTGAGGCATGCTTTCTGTACAGGCATTGCTGTGGATGCGGAGTTTTGCCTGCACAGTAAGCATGTATCACGTGACCACTACCAGATCAGCTGATTGCCTACATTTTAGAGTTCGACTGTAAAGCTGCATTCAAAGCTTAAAAAATATTCAGCTATCACCGGAGACTCGTCACTGGTGTTCAACGTGCAGTACATCGAAGACCTTCCTAGCGTCGCTGACCCGCTGTACAAAAAGTTGCCTTGTTACGATAGTTGTTTATCAACTTCGGTAAGTACTTTTTTTTGTCTGTTCAAAGGTTGCTTCTCATTGTAACATATTGGAGACTCCGATAGAAAGTGTTTTCGATAACAGAGTTCCACAACAACAACCACAACCACAACCACAACAACACCAACCACGACTACCACAACTAGTACAACTACGACAACGACTACAACGACTACAACCACAACAACTACTACAACTACGACAACTACTACAACTACGACAACTACTACAACTACGACAACTACTACAACTACTACAACTACTACAACTACGACAACTACTACAACTACTACAACTAGTACGACTACAACAACTACGACAACAACCACCACAACCACAACAACCACAACCCCAACGACAACGACAACAACTACACCCACAACAACAACAACAACAACAACAACAACCACAACCCCAACGACAACGACAACAACTACAACCACAACGACAACAACTACGACAACTACCACAACTACCACAACTACCACAACTACAACGACCACGACTACTACTACAACAACCACGACCACGACTACAACCACAACGACGACCACAACCACAAAGACAACAAGACGGGGGGGGAAAGGTTAAGGAAAAAATTTTTTTGGGGGGGGGGGGGAGGGGAGGGAGGAAAAAGGGGGGGGTGGGGGGGGGGGCGGGGGGTCGCGAATACAACATCGGTCAAAGTCACGTTCGCGTTGCGATGATTGTGTACAATGAAGTCATTCAGGTCGATTTACAATTGCCAAAACAATGCATCTCACTGAAGTTTATGCAAATTTAAGAAGAAAAAATTGTCAACCGCCAAGGACCAAGGTTCATTTGACGTCCGATCAACACACGGATCTTCAGTCGTTAGAGAACGCTATCACCGCGATTCCATATACCGTTGGGCGAACTGACACGAAACTGTACGTTAAGAGCGCATTTTTTCACGTCTTTCTTTGGTTCCAATTAACAGTTTCAAACCGTTTTTGGCTTTGATTCAATGATTTCAAAATGTTCGTTTGAAAATGTAAGCACATCAAATTTGTTCGGTTTTCTTCCAGTGCTCTCGACACGGCGTTGTCCATGATATCCGTTGACCAACGCCCAACATACAAGGCGCTCATATTTTTCTCGGATTGCAGCTGTGAAATTTTTTGATTCGACAATTCAAAAAGCATAAAAAAACAAAGACATATAATCAAACAGCGAACATATTTTTCGTGACGTTTCGTGGTTTTTACCATTGACTATTCTTGGCTTAATAACTCGGATAGTTCTAGGATCACTTTCTGAGGTTCTCTGCAACTCAATGCGTTCACAGACATGAAAAGAAAACCAGTTTCAATCTTTATATGGCAATCCAAAAGCTGTATTTGTGACCCGGTCGTGTATTTAGCGTACTCGGGCCACTTCACAAATTCCGCATGAAACTGCTCACCAATCTGTATGCGCGCATTGAGTTTCGCAATCAAAACCACGGAAAATAAATTTGTACACAACATGGGCGGTGACCCGTGCGCAACGGCGGCGGTGCTACGCGAATTGCAATTTCACGTGCGGGTGATTGCACTTGGCATTTTCGGCATCAACGGTGCACTGAAAGCGACAGACATTGACGAACTGACGTGCATTGCGGCAGTCGGGCATATGTGATCAATCTGGCGTCGATTTCCGAGCTTCCGACGCAGGCTCCCGCAGTGACCGCTCGGATGCC